>CBVK0105370618.1:0-16329 GCA_900067695.1 Picea abies | reverse complement strand
CTTTACATTATCATTTTTGCGTTCCCAATGTATAGAATTTAAAGTGAAGCTAGAGCTGGGATGAAAGGGATAATTGATTGGTATCTAGAAAAATATTATACCTATGTCAGAGTATATGGCATTATAAGAGCCCCTTATANNTTTCCATATTTTATCCTAGCTTGCCTTTTAATGAGAGAAATAGCCTATCATACCACAAGAACGTGGGATACTTATTTTCTGATGAACAATAGTAAAACAAATTGGCCTCCTTTTCCTGTGCAGATAGGAAACTATAGTCTATTAAATGGGAAACATGGTAGAAAAGAAGAAGAGACCCTACAAGATTTATGTTTATGCCTAGGAAGTGCAAAAGGACATGAACCTCATTAGATGGAAGTGAGTCATGTTAGATCTATGGGCCTTAATAATTCTAATATTCATGTGGTAGATTTTGATGAAGGTGTGTTCAAAGGAGATTTTTTTTATGAATAGGTATTACAGAAATTGCCTGATAATGCTTCTAGGAAAGAAGTCCAAGTTGAAAAAGAAGAAATGAATAAGTTTCATCAAAACTAGTTTCTGATATTGTTACAAGAGGATCAAAATAAATCAATCACCAAAGAGCAATAGAAGATAAAGAAAGCTAAAGAATTGGAGTATAAGTGGATGAAAGGTGATGTGGAGGATCAGAGGAGAAAAGCCAAGGTAGAAGCTAAAAGGAAAGCTGAAGAATTCAAGGCATTAAGAAAAGAAAGTGAAAAATATGCAATTGAGGCAGAGGCCAAGAAAATAAAGTGAAAAATATGAAACTGAGGCAGAGGCCAAGAAAAGAGAAAATGAAAGACCAATAGCTAAGGTAGAAGCTAAAAGAAAGGCATATGAGAAATTGGAGTAGCATAAGAAAAATTAATTACGCAAAACCCCAGGAAACCCATCAACTCCTAATCTAGGCATAGTGAACATTTCGCTGCATGAATACACCCCCCTTAATTCCATCCTAGGTAATACCACCTTTTCTTCTCAAATTCCGAGTTTTGAAGGGGTTGTTGGAGATTATTACTATGATGACAGGATGAAGATCATTCAAAAAAGGTTGAACAAAAGGAAAAGGGGAGAGTCTGCTAAGTCCAAGTCATCCACAAGAATATTTGTGGAATGGATAGTTGGGTCTGACCTAAAGGAAAATGATTTACAAGAAACTTCTTCTCTCGATGCATTTGCATGTTTAAATGCTTCATCGTTTCTTGAGGTTACCATTGCCTTAAGTGCAACCCAAACTAGAATCACCGAACTATAAACAAATTTGAAAACATATAAGGATAAAATCTCCGTAGAATTTCTAAAAGCTATTGAGCAAAAGGACAAATTGCTTAAAGAAGAAATTGTAAATACTATGGAAGTTGTAAGCGATGAGCCGACTTAATAATTCAAAAGGGCTAGTAGGTTGATGATAATATCAAGACAGAGGAAATCAACAGAGCATTACAAACCCAAAAGGATGAAATGAATGCTAAATTTAATAAAAAAACACAGTTGGAATGGGAAACCCATTTGAAAGATTTGGTATCTGCAAAGGTACAACTTTGTGAATAAATTGAAGATATCAGGAGAGACAATGCAAAGGAGATATCTCATTTGAAAACTGAGCTAGATGAAACCAACAAATTTATTGAACAAAAAATATTTTAAATCAAGGGATTGGAATAGGCAAAGGAAAATCTTGAAGATATCTCGAAAGAAAACAAGGAAAATACTCTCGCTTTGGAAACAATCAAAGTAGAGGCTATTGACCTTAATGAAAATCTTAGAATTGATCATAAATAATTTTTGTGCCTTCTAAATGATATGCAGGCTGATCGAGATGACCGATTGAGACTTGAACATCAAATATATTAAATCATGAATCAATTCCAAAAGGAAAATGATGCCTTTGATAGGATTGTCGACTGGCTAGGAGTATATAAAAATCCCCCAACTACATTGCCATGTTATTCTAGAAAAGAAAGTATTCTTCGATACTTGGAAGCCTCCGTTAGAAGATGTCCAAGTCATACAAAAGACAACATTTAAAGCGTGTAAATGGTTCTAGAATAGTTTTGATGATCTCCTTGAAGAATTTGGGATGCAAGCAATGCCCCCTGTTGATGAAGCAACACCTTCCAAAATCAGGATAGATGAAGTGGAGAAGCATGGGGAAACTAGCAGGGTGAACATTGAGAATTTATCTGAGGTAAATAAATAATCTCTAGAAGAGTATCTATTGAGACCTATCAAACTCATCACTATGGCCCGAGATTTCATTAAACACAGAACACAAGAATTGCAGCAAGAAGTGTCCACCAAGGTTTGTGACGTTGAAATGGATATCGAAAAGATGCAGTCAAAGAAGTTGCAAAAGATCATGGATAATTATTCACTTTGGAAATAATATTGGGACTGAATACAAATCCATGATGATCCCAATTTTCATAAATGATCTACTTGTCTCATATTTTATTTTTGTAATCCTAATAAGGAAAACAATGTGAAGAGTCGCTTTTGTAAAATGTTTTTTTCTTATGATTGAATCTCAAAAATGTAAACAATCATCGAATAGTTATAAAAGGCATGTCTGTAAATGAGAAAAGGATTTTTGACTCGGATTGTATCAGGATAGTACTATTACTGTATGTGAATTTGAACAAGAGACACTTTAAAGATTTTGGTACAAATGTGTATGAATGTGACTATTCTATTTATGCATGTCTATTTATGTGAATGTGTGGATTTTAGTTTAATGAACTATTTATAGACTATTTTTTGTATGTCCACAGTTGCCATTATTTTCATATCAAGTGTAGCAACAATATGATAAATTGGTGAATCAATTAGTTGTGTCTAACTCATTATATTGTTAAATTCTCATATTCCTTGCTTTTATGAATTATTTCTGTGCAAGCAATATAATGTTTAATTGTAGTTATTTTTTATAGTTCGCTCCTGATAAGGATAGGATATGATAGAATAGGAATGCATCTTAGGACAATATTTAATCATTTTATTCTAGTTTAGTTCTCTATAATTTTAATTCATTTGAGAACTTTCTATTCTCAGATTCATATTTAGATAATTAGTTTAGATTGGAAACTAGGACAATATTTTGGTCAGAAACGCTACCCAAAATGAGAGTGGGTCTAATTGGGACCTATCATCGGGAGTTCTCCCTTAATTTCTTGAATGGGTATTTCAGGCCCATCAATGGAAATGGTGCCAGAAGGAGGACCATCGAATTGAATGGCTGCAAAGAAAGCTCAAATCCCTACCCGTTCTACCCCGCTTGTTAACACAACTCAACCTAATGATTCTCATCAACCTCACCTTGATCACACTTCACACCCCCCATCATATTCCATGAACATGCATGCTCAAAATACTTATTAGCGTATCTATTCTTAGCCTGAACCTATATTTTCTTTGCTACGACCCCGTATCTTGACCATCCCAGAGATTGACACCATAGTCAGAAATCCCATGAAAAAACTGAACGTGTTCTGACCAGGCAATGGAGTAGGAAGACTGATTAACTTCCCATTGGCTATTCGTTACCTTAGGGTTAAGAATATTTACCAAGTGAGGATCCATTCTTCTCCCAATCTTTCACTTACCAGTAAAACTCTAACATTGGAACCCCAAAGTATCATGTACCTTTAGCTCTTAAAGACTTCAAAGAATCATTCGATTTCAAATTCAAATGTTTCCTACTCATCGGTGGTGGTGGTATTCCTCCCTTGCCACCAAAATCTCCGCCTATAACACCATGAGGTGAATTAGAAGATAATTCTAAAGAGGAAGAAAACTCTCAAAGTGAGTTTTAAGGAGAAGGGCACTTACAATTGGTTCTATATAACCCTCAAGTCATGCACGGGAACAATCCTAAAACTCAACCATGTGAACCCTGGATACTCCCATATGTTGTTTCCGTACCCGGAGTACTGCATGACCTGCCTAAGCACCCCAAAAAGTTTCTCCCCAAGTTTGATCCAGAGTGAAAATACTCAGTTGAGGATCATGTCAAGGATTTCCTATAAGCCATAAGGCTACAAAACATTCAACATGAGGATGTTGTATGTAGGTTATTCCCTAATAATTTTGAGAACAATTCCACCACCTGGTTCTACTCCCTGGATGAAGCCTCTATTACTAAATGGAGAATATTCAAGACTATTTTCCTTAAGAAATTTGGGGAAGATAAAATTCCATCTACCTTGGTCTTAGATATTTCGAGAATAAAAATGGATACCAATGAAAAGGTTAAAGATTTCAATCAACGTTGTTTATCCTTAAATGGATTCCTCAGGATTCCAAACCTACCGAATATGTCACAATTGAATTTTACACTTCAACTTTGCCCATGTCCATGGCCATGTTTGTAAAAATTGTAGAGAAAGATACCTTGGAAGCAAATTTTCAAGAGGCCCTAAAAATTGAAAAAAATATGCCTAGTCTAAAGGGAAACCCAAGGGTTGAATCCTCCAAATATAAAGCCAAGACTAAAGCCAAAGCCCATGTTACCAAGAATTCAAAAGAAAATAAAGATATTGATTTTATGGATATGGAATCCCTCCAAAGACTTGTCAAGAAATTGTCTAATAAGTTGATTGATTTGAAGAAACATAATGGGAAGGCTCTTCTAATACCAATAATTTTTTAAAATTTCCATCTAAGAAAGATAAGAGCACTCCCCCAGTCAACAAAAAAGCTTCATCAGCATCGTAAGGGATTGATATGGAATATATTATTCAAGCCCTACAACATTGGGCCACTGAAATCTAACCGAATCTAAAGAGGGAGAAGAAGATGCAAAGGAACAATCAAAACAAACCCAAGAATTAGATGAATTACCTGAGTAACAAGTGAATTCATTTTGGGAAATTTCATATGTAGTGGAAGAATAAGGAGAAAAAAAATAAATACATATGTCCCAGAATGCTATAACCACTAGAAGTGCAAGTAAGAAGGCTTCCTTAGAAACCCCTAATCCTTCCGAACCTCCTAAAAATGATCCTCACACATAGAAAACACCAGATACATTCTTTTCAGATTGTGTGTTTTCTAATTCCACCACAAAGTTAGAATATAATTTCTTGGAAGACCTGAAAAGAACTAAGGCCAATATTTCCCTATTTGAGCTTATGAAGCTCCCTCAAATTCAAGGGAATTTCATAAAAAACACTTCAAGGTAAGATCACCAAAAATTCTAAAGAAATAAATGTGGGAGTTATGAAAGGTACAAGTAAATATTCCCCATCTGACGATACCCATACACCTAAAATTCAGGTAGTTGTGAATGCTTCCTTATTAGGGCAAAGGTCTAGATCCACCATTCCACCTTTTCTGGTTACTTTCGATATTTTTAACAGGAATGTGTGTGAAAAACTTAATGTCAAGCCTGAACAATATGACATTCAAATTATACAGCTTGAGAGAACCAAAGTTAAAGTGATAGGGGAATTGAAAAATGTTTTATTCAAAATGTCTTCAAACCCTAAGATACATCAAACTATTGACATCATAGTTGTGGATATACCTAACACCTATGCAATTCTCTTGAGCAGACACTGGTCTGCTACACTTAAAGGGTGTTTCTCCATAGTCTGTTCACACCTTTGGCTACCCTATAATGGAAAACCCAACTAGATTAGGATTGATAGAGAGAAATACATGAAACATGTGGTGATAGACCTGAATGACTCAAACGAACCTCTAATGTTTAATCATTTTGTTCTGGGTAATTATTCATGTGATTCATTCTTTGAAAATTACTGGGTTGATACCTCATCCTATGCAGAATCAAACACACAATCTAAAATCCTTTATTGCACTCAAATTGTCGAGACTCACTATAATATAACTGATGTAAATAGTGAGGACAATGTATAGTCTAACTTAGTATAAAGAGATAAGTTAGAAGTTTTTTCTCAATGTACTAACCACACTAATATTGAAACAAAAGAAAATCCCAAGCCCATACATAATCTAAAAAGAGACCCTAATATGTGGACTTTTTGTTTTTGATCTTACATACCAATCCACCAAAAAATATCTTGGCACGAAATAAAGAAAATGAAGCAGTAGTTTCAAAATCACCTACAGAAGTACAAGTTGCTCAAATAAAGTTGAAACTAAAGAAACACAAACTTAAAAGATGGAAAAGTGAGAAGCCGAAGTACAAACCAAAGAGTCAGAAAAGTCAATTGGCATGTTCGATCTTGAGAATGAATTGAATAAGATTAAAATTCTAGTCCCTCTAGTTGAACTTGCCAGAAATCTAGTTTACAAGAAGCATATTTCAAAGGTAATTAATTTTCCAAATTCAGAATGTCAAGCTAATAATATTAATTTGCAATATGAGAAACCAACAATTATGTTTGGACCACATATTGAAAATGATAAAGACTCAGAGGCTCCATTTTGTATCATGCTTATTGTGCATGACCATTTGTTACATAATTGTATGTTAGATTCAGGTGCTTCACATAATTTGATGTCGAAAATAATAATGGAAAAATTGGGATTACAAATTACCAGACCTTATCAAGATTTATACTCTTTTGATTCCAAAAAGGTTAAGTGTTTGGGTATGATTAAAGATTTAGTTGTAAATCTAGCTCAAAATCCAGTTAAAATTATTCTTATGGATGTGGTAGTAATTGATGTTCCTGCAAAATATGGCATGCTTTTATCAATATCTTGGGGTGCAAAGTCAGGAGGATATGTTCAGTTGGACATGACATATGCTACTATTTCGATTTTTAGTGGACAATTTACCAGATTGTACAGAGAAACTAGATTAGCCTATACATTAAGTGATCCTCAAAATACTAATAATTATCTAGTCTATGTTGTTGATCAGGATTTAGGAAATTGTATTTTATCCATAGATGATGATTTTCAAGTTTGTACAGAAAACAAAAATACAAAAATAAAAGCTCCAAAGGAAAATGTAAATATTAGAGATGGGATGTGGAAAATGTTTTTCGATGGTGCCTCATCTTGGGAAGGAGCAGGAGATAGAGTACTATCCATGGCACCAAATGATGAGTATTATATCCATTTTTCTTATAGATTGCAATTTTACATTGATTACACAAATAATGTATGTGAATACGAAGCTTTAATTTTAGGATTAGAAATACGAAGCTTTAATTTTAGGATTAGAAGCTGCTAGAAAATTAAAAATTAAATATTTGATAGTTTATGGGGATGAAAGAACTTATTGTAAAATAGATCAGACAACAATATCAAGCTAAGAATCCTAGAATGAGGTCTTATAGAAAATGTGCATGGGATCTGATAGAAAACTTTTTCTTATCTTTCAACATTCAGGTTATTCCCAAATTGCATAATCAACAAGAAGATTCATTAGCTAAAGTTGCAACTACCTTCATACCACCCACTATTCTGAAATTGAAGTATCACATTGACATGAGACACAAACCTTCAATTCCAAATAATGTTCACTATTGGAAATTTTTTGAAGATGATGAACAAATAAAACAATTTTTGGAGATGGTAGATGACTCTTCTGAGACACACATAGATCAAGAAAATCAAAATGATCCAGTTTGTATTATGCAAGAAGGAGAATATCTAGAGAAATTCAAAGATAAAATTGCAAATCATAGGATTCTCTTGCTAAATAATAATCAAATTCCAAAGGTTCTTATTCTTTTATAAAGATTGTTCAACCAAAATGATACACCTTTAAAATCTACCTTGCAGCCTCAACCTGAAGAGGTTGAAGATTGTAATGTGGGATCAAATGAAAATCCAAAATTGGTCAAGTTGTCTAAATATATTCCAATTGATCTGAAGAGTAGATATCTTGAATTACTCAAAGAATATAAAGATGACTTTGCATGGTCTTGTGAAGACTTAAAAACTTATGATATTTTTGTTATCGAGCATAAGATTCCATTAAAACCAGGTATTAATCCTTTCAAGAAAAATCTTAGACAAAAAAATCTTATTCTCTTTCCAGTAATAGAAAGGGAGGTCAAAAAGCTTCTTGATGCAAAAATCATCGTACATCTTAGATACTTTGAATGGGTAGCCAATTTGGTTCCTTTCAGAAAGAAGAATGGAGAGATAATATTGTGTTTTGATTTTAGAAATTTGATTCGGTCTTCTTTAAAATACAATTAACCCCTTCCTAAAATGAATCATGTTCTTGAAAAATGTGGTTGGGGCAAATAGGATTTCTATGATTGATGTATTTCCGGGGTATAATAAAAAAAAAATCCATGAAAATGATAAAGAAAAAGTTGTGTTTACTACTCCATGGGGAACCTTTATGTATGAAAAAATGGCTTTTGGATTGATCAATGCAGGTGAAATTTTTAAAAGATCAATGGATATAGCATTTGTTGGCGAAAAATATAAATTCATTGTTATTTATCTAGATGATCTGGAAGTCTTTTCTAATTCTGATACAGAACACTTGGTACATCTTAGACAAACATTTGACAAGTGCAAAAAAATTGGTTTGTCTTTGAACCCTAAGAAATCTCTTTTTTCCATGCAAGAAGGTAAGTTGTTAGGACATATCGTATCGAAATATGGAATCAAAGTAGATCCAAAAAGAGTTGAATCTATTGATCAGATCAATATTCCTAGAAATAAAAAAGAAATTCAATTGTTTTTAGGAAGAATTAATTTCTTGAGGAGATTTATTCCATTTTTTGTTGAAATTATCGAATTGATCATAGATATGTTGAAGAAGGATAATGAGGTGAAATGGACAATGAATTCTAAGGCATCCTTCCAATGAGTAAAGAAATCTATAGGAGAAGCACCAGTGCTGGTAAGTCCTGATTATACAAAGGAGTTTTTAATATTTTCCTTTGTATCTAAATATACTATTGCAGTAGTGCTCCTTCAGAAAAATGATGAAGGATTTGAACAACCTATTTCCTTTTTTAGTAAAATCCTCAAAGATGCAGAGTTAAAATATGACATTCTAGAGAAACAAGCTTATGCTATGGTAAAGGAACTTAAGGCTTTCCGGATATATGTTTTACATTCAAGAATAATCGCGTATGTACCTACTAGCACAGTCAAATATATCCTAATTCAACCTAACGGTGATGGAAGAAGGGGAAAATGGTTGGAGAAAATTCAAGAATATTATTTGGAAGTCAACCCAACCAAACTGGTAAAATGACAGGGTCTGGAAAAATTACTTGTTGAATCAAATTTCAGAGCCCTGGGAATAAATCATTTCGAGTCTAAAAAGTCTCTCCCACACATTAATGAAATTGATGATCAAATGCCAACAATTCAGATTGATGACAAATTTTATTCCTCTTCTTGGTATAACAATATAGTGTCATACCTTCTTACCCTTCAATTTCTTACTCACATGACTCCCTCCAAGGAAAGAACCTTAAAATTATAGGAAATCAAATATTGCATTATCAATACTGAGTTATACTGGGAGGATCCTTTGGGTTTCTTATTATGTTGCCTTACAGAATCTGAAACAGAAGGTGTCATTGATGAGTTTCATAGAGTATGTGGAGGACATCATACTTGGAGGGAAACAACTTATAAAAATTTAAGGGCACGCTATTATTGGCCAAGGTTATTCATTGGCGTAAATGCAAGGGTCGGAGCTTGCAAATCATGCCAACTTTTTTTTGGAAAGAAAAATATTCCTGCCTTACCTATAGTTCATGTTAAAGCTAAAGATCCTTTCCAACAATGGGGCCAATATTTCATCAGATAAATTCATCCACAATCAAGTGCCCAACACAGATGGATTTTAACTACTAAATTACTTTACTAAATGGGTAGAATTTATTCCAACTCGGAATGCTACAGATTCAGTAGTAATAAATTTTATGGAAGAGAACATTCTTGCAAGGTTTGGTTGTCTGAGAAAAATAGTCACAGATAATGCACAAGCTTTCAAGTCTATTGCTATGATAATTTTTTGTCAAAAATATAATATCATTTTGGGTCAATCCACAGCTTATTATCCTCGGGGAAATGGGCTGGAAGAGTCATCTAATAAAAGTTTAATGATGATAATTAAGAAGGTTTTGAAAGAAAATAAGAAAGCTTAGAATATACATTTAAAATATTATTTATGGGCAAACAAAATCGACACCAATAAATCTATAGGTATGTCTCCTTTCCAATTAGTTTATGGCACATATTTTATTCTTCCTATTAATATTGCTCTTCCTGTGATGAAACTCTGACAGGATGCTAATGAAGAACCAAATGATTTAACAAGAAGAATAAATCAAATATTGAAGCCCAACAGAATAGAAGAGAAGTGGATTATAAGCTTCAAAAATACCAAGACAATATGAAGGCCATGTTTGATAAGAAAGCCAAAGACATGGATTTTCTTCCTTGAGATTTAGTCTTGAAGTGGGAAGCCAGAAAAGAAGAAGTTGGGAAACATGGAAAATTTGACCATATTTGGTTTGGTCCTTTAAAAATTGTTGCAATTGAAGGGAGAAATTCATTCTCTCTTGAAAATTTAAATGGATAAATTATCAAGGCCCCTATCAATGGGCGGTTTATAAAACATTTTATGCAGTAGTTTACTTTTTAGTTTCCATTGTATATATTGGATTGGATTGGATTTACATTGGGAAAAAAATTATTTATTTTTCTTTTTTATTAGTTATTTAAGTATTTTTGAATGCTAAATTTATGTACATATTTTCAAGAAAATAATGGTCGGTTTTATTTCAAGAAAAATAAAAAGAAAATATAATTTTTCTACAAAAAATAAATCATCTTTTACTTTTCAAAAATAAAACTCACTCAGTAGTAAATAAAAAAATGCTCCTCTTGACAAAAAATAGTTGAAATTTTTCAGAGAATAGGACCGTCAAAACATAATAACAACCTTTGAATACAGAAGTTCATAAATTATATTTTCAAAACTTGATAATTTGCACAAATGGCTACCTATCTCTCTGCTTAGCTTTGTAAAAAATTTCATAGTTTCTGAAAATAAAAAAAAACAAAGTAGATATGGAAGACAACTAATGAATATTGATATGAATTACATCTTCCTTGTGTTTTACTTCATTTACTTCCACATAATCATCTAACTGTTGAAATTCCACTTTTTCTTGAAGGGTCAATGATCGAGGTTCTTCAACATTTTGGTGATCTGTTGGAGGTGAACATTATTCAAGAAAAGGAGATGATGTTGAAGAAACTCGAGACCCATCTAATTCCATGGGAATATTCATTGTTGATTTCCATCTGTACAAAATTCTCAATTGTTGGCGATGAGAACTTAAACGAACTGTGTTTTGACTCACAACTCTTGTTACAGTCGCCATTTCCTCTCGATGTTGTAGTTCTTGAGATTGAATTCGCTGATGAAGTTGAAAATTTAAATTTTGGATCTCTTGAATCATTTCTGACTACTCCCAAACCTTTTCTTGAAGAGTAAAGATCGTGCAATCAACACATTCACAATCCTCACGTTCACCACTCATCTCTTTCATTTTTCAAACTCTCTGGAATTAGGTGATGAATAAATACAATTCCTTTTTCAAAACTTTAAAGGAAATCAGGTTACAACTCCTCTTATTTATTATTGTTTAGTAAACATGAAAATCTTGATTATAACAAACATAAGGGATATTTCCCATGAATTAAAGATGGCTTCATCGTCTGTTGAAAAGATTAGAGAAGCGGGGAAAAGACTATATGTAACATCATTCTTATTGGATATAAGATCATCTCTGGTATGAAAATAAATCAATAATTATAAGAAAATCAAAACAGTTAGAATATGACTGCGAAACAGAGCAAATCAGGAGTCTTGTTAGGACACAGAATCTTGTGTGAATTATTTTTTGTTCAGATTGAGATGTTTCAAACTTTTGATATATGTCTCTCTCTATCTCTCTCTAGTTCTTTCTATGAATAATATTCTTCTTCATTCTCAATCACATTAATCCTTGTAGAAATGATAAAACTTAGCCTAACACTAAAAACTTAGAAGCATATTTTCAAAACAAGTCGGGTGAATATTTTTTATGTTTCTTTAGTTTAATTGAAAAAGTATGTCTAGGATAATCCTAGTAAACTTATCCCTAATATCATATTTCAGCTGATGACTTTGCTCAAGGTTTATCCATGAAATAAATAAATTTTCCCAAAATTCACCTATAGGCGAAGGTATACTTAGAATTGAAAGAAAACTAATCTCAAAGTATTCTTAAAATTGTATACAGACCTTGTTTTTCATCATATCATAAATAGATGTCATCCCTTATATCTTAGATACAAATTGATTTCCCCCACTTCAAAAATCAAAGACAGATGGTGAAAGGAAATTCAAAAATTGATTGCCCCCATCTTGTCCCATTAGAGATGATGAAAGGAAATTCATATATTGATTGCCCTCATCTCAGTTAAATGAAAGCTTGTTTTTGAAGTGGTGAAAGGAAATTAAACTAAGGGAAATATAGTTAACTTCATCGGGGTACTAAACATACCTACTGGAAATGAAGCAATATCTATGATGTTTGTAAAGTTGTCTTACACATCTATATAATATACTTTATTATCTAGTTCTTTTTCAATAATATTTATATCCTGAACCAACTAGGATTCCTTAAATAAACAAACTTTGCATCTTTATATCCTTGAAGAGCGAACAGAGTCAGTTAAAATATGATATTTTTGTTAAAATTACTTTGATTATCCTAAACAATTCTGGAATCATTTTCAAGAAAAGAAAGAACTTATTATTCTAGCTTGAAATCAATCATTAAGTGTGCTTTAAGATTTTAGATATGGTTATGTTCATCTTTTCTATATACAATTAAAATTCAAAAAGAAAACATTTTAAATCAATAAATGGAAGAAATAATGACTCCATTTAACCATTAAAGACACCTGGTCTACTATTCGTTTGTGCCTCACAGGGAGCCACAATCCCTGGATGGAGCCTATGTTAGAACACTATAGAAATTTTCAAATAAAAATCAACTTTTGAAGTCCTTTTTTTGTTTTGGACTTTTAAAAATAAATTTTGAAAACTTAGAAATATCATTTCTTAGAATAAAAGATGTTTTTGAACATCTTGACAGAGCGCATCAAATACCAACCATTAAAAAAATAGCAGTCATCTGGATCGACAACTCTCACGACTTCAGTGTTCTAGAATTGCAAAAGATTTAAGAAAAAGAGAAGTACGAAGTTCACTTCGAGACTTCGGGATTCAGGAGTTCAAGCTCAAAGTGTTCAAATCCCTAAAAAATCATGAAGTCACGAAGCTCTGGATTCCCGGAGACATGAATTCTCGAAAAAATATTTTAAAATTAATCAAATAATGCATCATATGCTACCTGTCAATATTTACTTGTGTTGACATGTGGCACTCATTTTTTGGCACCTTAGTCACATCATTCGCACGACTTCAGGTGACACGTGTCACTCATTTTTTATGACACATCATCAACAATGACACCATTACTGCCACATCACTCTAGGAGATTTTCCTCCGAGAGATTAGTCAAGAACAAAATCAAACAAGTGTCGGAGCATCAGAGTGTCGGAGCACCGAAGTGTTGAAGTGCCTGAATGATCGTAATAATAAATCACTAAAGATTACTGGGCTAAGCATGTTTAGGTAGGTGTGATTTACAGTAAGTAACCACTCTGCGAGTTCAGACTTCGAGGAAACCCAATTCATTGTTAACACAAACTCACAAATCCTTAAAGCTTCAGAGTCTTGAAGTTCTGAAACACTTAAGAGATAAAGTAACTTTAATTTGTGATCAATTAAAATGAAACAATAATTAAAGGTTGAATAATTGCTTTGTGAATTCGACCTTTGGGAGATATCTGTTATTCTTCATTCAAAACTACAGAATGTCGAACTGCGAAAATACCTTATCTTAATTACGATCATTAAAAGTGTATTTAACGTGGCTAGGGTAAAAGATTGGGAAAATATTGAGACCGTCAGGTAAATAAATTGACATATTTGGCATGATTACTATGTCAATAGATTAAATGTTAGGATAATTAGTGATTAACATTTCTTTAAATAAAGGTATTTCGAACTTCATAGCATTTTTCCATTAACATCCAGAAATTTCACATTCAATGTTTTGGACTCATAGATTTTGTACTTCTCACAGGAGGTTTAACATCAACATTTGGAAATCATGGCACCACATAAAGAAGAAAATAAGTGAGATTCATTTACTTAAGATTCAAACCCAAATGAAGATATTATTTCAGATACTATCGCTCAGCTGACAAATGTCATTAAATCATGGAAGCAGGTGTATGAAATTTTAGAGCAGGAAATTTCTCTTCATTCTGATCATTTAGCTGGAGAAGACGGTGAATCATTTGCAGCCAAGCTAAGTCAGGTGGCCATGTCAGAAATTCACAAAGTGGAAGCTCGTCCGAAGTTAATTCCATATACTGATATGATAAGCTAGGCCTTAGAGCATGTGGACATCCTGACAAGAACCATCTACAGTCATCAGAAGACCATAGTTGGCTCTTTCCGACCCGAGGACATTCAAGTAATGTACAAATTAACCCCCAACCCCAAATATACTTACAATGCATCATTTATAATGAATTTTAAGGATGATGAATGCAAAAAATATGGAAGAATTGTTCATGTTATAGCAAAATCCTGGTGGGGAAATCAAAATAAATTCAAAATTGATAGCTAGGGTATATATGTCGGATAACCTAGCTAAAAAAATAGGGGATTACAAAACTCGGAACTCTAAAGGAGAACATGCTCCTTTCTATATGTTTGCATATACAATGGATGTAATTTTTTTTAGAACCCCATTTCCTCTTATGAATTGGAGTTAGACTATGGCTTTCACTGAACCCATACATTTATATCACCCTAAATTATGGGAGGAAAATGAAAAGGATTATTTTTATGATATTTGTCACAATGTGGTCATTCTAATTCATGAAATTATCTATGGTCAGCCTCCCCACAAAATTTCATAACAAATTATTGGGAATTTAGGTGCCATTGGAGATTGGTACATTGAGGAAATATTCTCTTACATCAGAATTTTCGGTTTCTTCACATATCAACATGATCTTCCCATATTCTTACCAGGCAAACTTTTTTGTAGAGAAGTAGCATATCAGACAGTTTCATCAGGAATTACCAAAGAGTTGAAGGTTGCACAGAAAATATTTTGGTCATCCTTTCCCATACAGGTTGGTATATTCTCATTATCTGAATTTGGACATGCTAAGGTAGAGGCTTAGGCCTTAGAGGATATTAAATTGGTCGGCATTGAAATCAAAAGGAATGATCTACATATGGTGGTAGAAAATCATTTAGCTCAATTCAACATGAAGAGATACATCCATGAAGATTCTCCCTATGATGAAGTTTTCAGAGTTAGATCTTATGACGAGGTTGTATCCAGATTTCAAAGTCTTCCTCAAGAACAACAATCAAGTTTCCTCAATTTTCAAAAGCATAGAAAGAATATTCTACCTAAAATCTTGCAGGAAGAACAAAGGCTTAATCGAAAATCATAGGTGGAAAATTCAGTATAGCTCAAGCAACATGACTAGCCCGAAGACAAAACTAAAGAAGTGGAAAAGACACCGGAAACATTGTCCAAGGATGCAATAATTTTAGGAATATCCATACCAGGTAAAAGTGATAAAGAATTATTAGCATTATTTGAAGCTTTTATGAAGCATGGGCACAATTTTCCTCTATCATTGTCAAACACTAAAATACATGTGAAATATGTCACAAATCAAGGAGAATGTATTGCACTTATTTATCCTATACCATCTTTGACTCCCCTAGCAACAAGTTATGATTTACCTTGTTCAAAGGTTATCAATATAGATGACATGACACCTATTGAACCTGAATATATTCCCTCATCATATTTATTTTTCAATAAGAAAAGGAAGGCTATCATACAAAGAGAATCTCGACAAAAGGAGGGAGGAATTACCAAAAAATAAATAATGATATATGATGGGCAGGGACAGAGTTACCCTGAATTCGAAAAAGAAGTTGCAGATTCACTGGGAGCTTTTGCAACTGCTAACTTGTGGTTAGTGGATGTAATGTCCCCACTTTGGGACATCATCACAGGGCAGAGATTTATGATGACCAGAGTAGACAGATGGGTGCTAGAGAGAGTACAGGGGTATTTGAGAGGCATTGTGGGGTATAGCTTGCATTGATGATCATATTCCATCATTATGATCCATTCCGCACAAGTTGGCTTTCGTTTCATTGCATTCTGATGATTTCCATGATTTTGACTATTTTGAGCTATAAGTTAATGGAATTCA
>CBVK0105370608.1:0-19498 GCA_900067695.1 Picea abies | reverse complement strand
TTTCCTTTTAACTACCTAGTGGGCCTATTTATTACCCATCAACTACCAAGATGGCCTATTCCATAATTATGGTCACTTTACATTCATTATCCCCCTGGGTACCTAGTAATACCCCGTATTATCCACCCTGGGCACATTACACTAATAGTAGTTTCTCACTTTTAAGATCCAACAAATATCAAAAAATGATTGAAAATATAGTCAAAATTTACATTACTTGGCCTCGACATATAAAACAATAACGTGTAATGAATTTATTTAATAATAGTAATAATAATCTAATTTTAAGGTCACGGCCAAGCCAAACACCAAATTGGTGTATGAGATCCCCTTGTTTGTGGGACAAGAAACCCCCTCTGCGCAACAATTTGATTGCTAAAGTCTACGAAGGTATACATACTCTACCCCCTTCTGGATTTGAACTTGTGACCTCTTAAGAGGAAACATATGTTCTTAACCATTAGGCTCACTTAGGTTGTATATGAACTGTGTCGAGTTTTTGAAATGTCCAACGTTTCGAGTCGACACTCCACCCATAATCAAGGACAAAAGAAAGCTGATATCAACTTTCTTTTGTCCTTGATGATGGGTGGAGTGTCCGATTAAAACATTGAACGTTTCAAAAACTCCACACAATTCTTATCCAGAATTTTTTTACAACTTTATAAAAGATATCATACATAAGTAGAAAAGCAACCATTAAATTTTCCCACCAAATTTTTATGTAATAAAGAAAGAAAATAAAATTCGTCTCCTAATTATGGAGAAAAATAATATGAAGTTAACTTGTTATTTTTTATATTTTATATTTTCAAACTTGTAAATGCAATGCAATGTCTTTTTCTCTATGTCGTTAAGCACGTGGACACATGCGTATGAAATGACAGCCCCACCTTGACAATAGCAATACGGTAACATGCCTTTTTTTGTGGCCTCCTACGCCCTTTCGTACTTGTGGCCCTTTCTTAATTTTATAAATTTTTATTAATAAAAATAATTTTTAATAAAAGTGGTTTATACCTTTCCTTGAAATCAAGGTTTGATAATCGGTTATATAACTTTGTGTTTGGGTAACGTTATACTCATCCAAAGTTTGTTGTTGACGTGGCTTTATTTACAAGCTATAAAGAGATGCATTAGACTTCAGAGGTAATTGGCTGTGCATCTTAAGATAAAGCGGTTTTTCTTTTTTTTTGTTTTACGAAATTTATCACTAATGGAGAAGGAATTTGCTGGGAATTTTTTTTTCCATATGAATGTTTTTATCATTATATATTTTTTCGCATCTTAAGATAAAGCGGTTTTTCTTTTTTTACCACTAATGGAGAAGGAATTTGCGGGGAATTTTCTTTTCCATCTGAACATTTTTATCATTATATATTTTTTAATAATTATAGTGTAATATCTTTTTATTAAAGATTTTTCAAATTTTTTAACCTTATATTATATAAGTAATTATAGTGTAATATATTTTTATTTTATTGAAGATTTTTCAATTATAACTAGGACGCATTAAGTACATATTTACATCATGATTTTTATATAAAAAATTCAATCTCCACTTTGTAGCAATCATACAAAGCAAATATGACTTTGTAGCAATCATACAAATCAAATATGACGTTGATGGGTTTTGTTATTGCTCATCAATCAATCGAAAAAAAACTAAATTATTTGTTTTAAACCATTTTTTTTTTTTTTAAGTTTAAAAAAAACTAAATTATTTGTTTTAAACCATTTTTTTTTTTTTTAAGTTTATGATAACAATTGCAAAAGTGACATCGACACGTACACACATACCATCGCTTTGTACTTCATTGACCTCAAAGGCTTATCATGCTCATATTCCAATGAACTCCTTGAAAGTTTAAATCATCTCTTGAAAGTTGTTTAGTATTTAGGAATTTCAACAAACACTAATTAGGGTTTCAAGTGTCATGAGTTTTGGAGTTTCACAACATCACAGTAAATCATCAAGAAAATTGTTGTAGATGATAAGTTCAACAAGCCAAGAGTCACAAAGAGGATGATGAACAATCTATTAACATCAACTATGACAATTATTATATTGGCATTGCAACAATATTATAGCATTGGAAGGAATTAAACCCATAAATTACACTACAATAATCTAAGTAGATGTTTACACCACAAAAACCAGTTTTACTATGTTCTACAATAATCCATATAGACGCTTACACCACAAAAACCAACTTCACTATGTCCACCAAGTATGGTAATAGAACTCAACAACATGTCATATAGAATTGTCTGGAAAAAATATATATATATATATATATATTAGGTAATTATTTGATAAAAAGTTTAAATTAAGATTTGATTTGAAAGAGAGTTTTCATTTTATTTGCAAATAAAAACTATGGATTCGACCATTATTATTAAATTATTGAGTGAAATTAAAAAAAAAAAAATCAAATCAACAATAAATACTCTTTATTTAAGAACATTACATAATCAATACTATTGTAAATGAAACATGAACAAATATTATATTTGAACTTGGTACTACATCTACATTTATGTGGAGGAATATTAAAAATGTGACTCAAAATACTCCTTGATTAGGTGTGAGATTCAAAATCACTTCTTTTTCAATGGAGCTCTTTTATGTAGTTAGGGTTTTGAGTGGTTAATGTAAAATTATCATAATTTCTGTGATACTTTTTTGATTGACTATTATGACCACAATTATAAAATGTGACGTGCACTTTGGATCTATTGGTACTAATTTGACTAAGATTTTTGTGCACTTTGTTAAAAGTATCCAATCTATAAAGCGTGCAAACATCATTGAAAAAACCTTAGAAAAGGCTGATTTTAAATCAATGAAAACTCCACTTATTGGACTTCGATTTGGATGAATTTTTTTTAATCGAGTATTTTTTTAGAGGAGTTAAATCTATTGCTAGTTTCTTCATATTTTGGATAGGAAATTTCAAAAATTGACCTAAATACTGGCATCCTCTTTTCCTTACAAAATATACAAAAAGAAAACAAAAATATTCCACTTTGTGCTAAAAAAAAAAGCTCTGATACCACTTGTAGTGAACCTTGATAGATATAAGAGAGAATATAGTTTTTGACTTCAAAAATAAATCCTTAAACTTCAAGAATACCAAAACATTCACACCACGAAGAATACAAAAATATAAAGAAGAACCCTTAAGGTATGTATGACAACACCATCAAATACTCCTTATAGAAAGAATCAGTCCTCCAGTCATAATTGGTACAAAATAATACATCCAACATATCTCAATATAATAATGCTCATGTGTATTTATACTTTCTTACAAGTATTTTTAGGGGTCTATGCCAACTACCCCTTATTATTATATTATTTCAATTTAACTACCTAATGAGGCTATTTATTACCCATCAACTACCAAGTGGGCCTATTCCATGATTATGGCCACATTATATTTATTATTTTAGTGGGTAGCTCCTTAGCTACCCCATATTGTCCTCTCTAGATACATTACATTAATGATAGTTTCTCACTTTTTAGACCCAACAAATATCAAAAAATAATAAGATATACTCAATATTTACATTGTTTGGCCTCTACATAAAATAATAGCATGTAATAAATTTATTTGATACTCTATCCATTTATCATGATATGATACTATATTACGAGATTTGTATTATACTCTCAACAAATGATGAAAATTATATACTTGTTATTTTTTATTTTAATAAGTTTACTTCTTTGTTACTCTTCTTTTTTTCCAACAAACTAGATATATATTATTTAAAAATAAATAAATTCTCAAACTATTAATTTCCTTAAATGAATTTCTTTATTACGATATATAAAGAAAAATAAATTCAAATTATGTTTTATTATGTCAGTAAAATTATTTAAAAATAGTGATTAGTTAAATAAAATTATTTAAAGATAATGATTAGTTAAATAAATAAAATTTGTATATAGTTCAAGGGGTAACCTAAACCAATTGTCATTTGTCAT
The DNA here is from genome assembly GCA_900067695.1 of Picea abies. NCBI lineage: Eukaryota > Viridiplantae > Streptophyta > Pinopsida > Pinales > Pinaceae > Picea > Picea abies. The sequence continues at coordinate 15,504 of CBVK0105370608.1, read as the reverse complement.
TGATATTATTGAGTATTTGGTTAGTTTTGTGTCAAGACATGTTTTATTTGAATCTTCCTAATGAAATACACTAGTCTACTTAGATGAATTTATAAGGTATGCCTTACATAAATGTATAGAAACAATCACTAAATTTTCACACTGTTATAATAATAATAATAAATAGATAAACTTCATCTCCTAATTATAAGTATAATTAAATTAGGGAGAAATGATATGAAGTTAACTTGTTATAATTTTTTATATTTTGAGACTTGTAAATGCAATGCAATGTCTTTTTCTTTATGTCGTTAAGCACATGGACACATGCGTATGAAATGACAGCCCCACTTTGACAATAGCAATACGTTAACATGTCTAGTTTGTGGTCTCAAATGGTCTATGTCGTTAAGCACATGGACACATGCGTATGAAATGACAGCCCCACCTTGACAATAGCAATAAGGTAACATGCTTTTTTTGTGGCCTCCTACGCCTTTAGTACTTGTGGCCCTTTACAAAAGTATCGATCCTCGTATTATGAAATAAAGAATCAAAAACTTTTCAATATATGGAGTATAAATTTTTATTAATAAAAATATTTTTTTAAGAAAAGCGATTTATACCTTTCCTCGAAATCAAGGTTTGATACTTAATTATATAACTTTGTGTTTGGGTAACGGTACACTCATCCAAGGTTAGTTGTTGACGTGGCTTTATTTACAAGTTCTAAAGATATGCATAATTGGCTTGCATCTTAAGATATAGTGGTGTTTTTTTGGAAAATTTATCAGTAATGAAGGGGCAGCGCAATTTGTGGGTTTTTTTTCAAATCTAAATTTTTTAATTATTATATATTTTTAATAACTATATTGTAATATCTTTTTATTTTATTGAAGATTTTTCCAATTGTGACTATCGTCCACATTGTTGAAGGCGAAGCATTAAGGATATATCTAGAGCACGAGTTCTATACAAAAATCTTAATCTCCACGTCGTAGCAATCATACAAATCAAATATGACATTTATGTGTTCTATGATTGCTCATCAACAGTCGAAAAAAAAAATTATTTGTTTTTTGAAGTCTTTGATGAACATTGTAGAAGTGGCATCAACACTTAGAAAGACCATCGCTTTGTATTCCAATGACCTCAAAGGTTTCTCATACTCGGATTCGAATGAACTTCTTGAAAGATTAAAGCATCTTTTGAAGGTTGTTTAGTGTTAGGAATTTCAACAAACCCTCATTAGGGTTTCAAGCATTAAGCATTGGAGTTTCAACAAACCTTCATTAGGGTTTCAAGCATTGGAGTTTCACAGTGTCATACTAAACTATCAAGAAAATTATTGTATCAAAAAAATTATTGTATACGATAAGTTCAACAAGCCAAGAGTTACAAAGAGGATGATGAACAATCTATTCACACCAACCATCATCACTATTATACTGGCATTGTAACAACATTACAACATTGGAAGGTATTGGTTAGAATTTGCACTTACAAGACATAAGTAATCAACAGAGAAAAGAATGCAAACACACAACAAACGAGAACAAAGACAAATAAGGGGGTAATGATATGCTTTTATTTCTCAACCAATGGAGAAATGGTTTACAAATCCCAAAAATCTCCTCACGAGCTTCTACATTTAACCAGAAAAGATCTCAAGTGTTTCTAGGTATCTGGAAATCCAAACGCTTGAGAAACCTCCAAATGAATGTAATGGCAAGGGTATGTGTTGTCACAACCAAACAATCTCCACCTTGACAACAACTTCTTGATACCTTGCCGAATGAATCAAACATCACCTTCCTGCAAGCTAGGAGAAGCCAAACACCACCGCAACTTTGTTGATGTATTTAGCATCAGACCAGTACTTCCACATTAGATTAGTGTCTAGCATGTGGAAGTCATCCTATTACCTCTTGAAAACCTTAGGAAATTCACTTCATAAAGTGATTATTAAGTGAATGATCTTTTAGATTAACATGAGATTAATTAAGTTAAATGCCTAAGTTTGTTGGCATTAGTAACTTAAGTGAGTTAATTAAATCATAACCATTAGATCTAAATTGAATGTGAGATTAGATCTCAGTTGTTGATCACTTTGGAGGAGATCCAGGGTTTTGGACTTAGCATTAACTAAACATTATAAAAGGCATCCCACGTGAGAGGATGAGATACACAAACATCACATAGGAACAAAGAGGGATTCTTTGTTCATGTGCTTGTGTTACACATTGAGTGGACAATGAGGAGATCTCATTGAGTGGGTGAAGATAATTAGACATTTTTACTAGAAATTACTGCCCACCATAATTTGTGGAATTCTTTCTATAATTTAGGTAGGAGTAAAAAGTAAATATGTTGTACATAGATATTGTAACAACCCCATAAATTTAACTCTCCCAACATTTTACTCTACTCATTTTCCTGGGCCCTCCTGTGAAGGAGTCAAGCCCAGTTCCGCTCTGATACCATGTTGTTTTTCTTCATATGAGATATGATCGATATATTATTACAATGATGAGTGTTCCATATATAGAGAACATATAATAACCATCCATGAAAGGATGCGTCCCTTGGATAATCAATAACTATTTATTATTATCATTTACTTATTATATATAGTATTTAATATTTAATAATTATATTATTAATTATTAATCTAAGAGAATGTCTTCTCGATGTTGTCCAAATATCAACATGGGCAGGGCTGAGGAAAGGTGCAAAGGGGCAACAAGGGAGATAACAGATTGCTGCATTGTATTCTTTTGATGGGCCATTATCCTAGGACCGAGAGCCTACGATTTTTATTAATAAATTTAAACTCAGGTTTGGTTTTCCCTTCGGGGTTTTTCTATGGGTGTTTACTCAAAATCTTTGTGCAATGTTATTGGTTTCAGTTCTTTATGCTTCCGCTGATTTGTTTCGTTAATAACCTAGGTGTGCTAATAATTAATAAAGTGATTTTATTTGGATTTATTAGCTGGGTGCTGGGTTAAGAGAAATTAACATGGTATCAGAGTTGCGGTTTTGAGGAAGCCATATTTGCAAGAGATCGAGTTATTCTGCAACGAGATTTTTTTTTATATTGTGTGAAGGAAATTTTAATTGCGGGCTCAGTTGCAGAGAGGATAAATAAAAAAATAAAATAAAAATTAAAAGATGGGAGCCGTATAGCCGTCGTACGAGCTGTGCAACGTATGACCGAGTGTGTTGTATGTGTGTGGGTGAGGCTGCATTGAAGATTTAGCCGCCGACACATCTGAGATAGATTGAGTTGAGCTGTGGAGTAAAGGCCGTGTGGAGCTGAGCCATGGAGCTAGTAGTTGTGGTCAGGCAGACAACCACAAAGGAGATTCGTGCTACAGCCGTGAAGACAGGCAGTAGGCAGGACTAAGGTTAATCGAGCTGTGAGGAAATTCGGGCAGAGTAGTCGACACAACAAGTGGATCGAGCAACTGATCTGGGGGAGAAGACAACGTAGAGTTGACGGTTGGGCATAGAGGTTTGGAGTTTGCGGTGATTGCAGTCGCCAGTGTTGCAGATGGTTGCAGCTGCAGGAGAGCTGTCGAGTTGTGTTAGAAATTGCAGCCAATAAAGAAGCCAACTGAGAAAGCTGCACGAGAGGAGAAGTTTCTGTGGACGTAGCAGAAGTGTGGACGCTGGGCGGTGTAGTAGTCGGTTAGAGGTGTGATAGCAAGGCAACAAAGTAAGGTTCACTGGGTGAGTGGAAATTAGTAGCTGTCGTATTCTGCCACGGTGATGACAATTGCAACCAAGAGCGGCGGTTGGGAATCCACGTGAGAGAACATATGCCACAGTGGCCGTGTGGAGCAACTGCCAAGAGGATTTGGCAGGCGGGCTGAGGAGCGGGTTGTGAGGATGTGTGGAGAGCCAATAGGCAGGCGGGCTGAGGAGCGGGTTGTGAGGATGTGTGGAGAGCCAATAGGGCAACTACCAAATTAGCAACAAAGCTACCATGTAGGACAACACAATCGCCATAAGGCAAGCCGCTAGACAACTGGGTAGCCTTGAGTAGACCCATAAATTTGTCGGGAAACGCAAAGCAAAGCTCTGGGCAATGGGCAGAAACCCGAGTAGCGGGCATAAGTAGCCCGACAACGCTTAGAGAGGACTCGGGCATCCCAGAAAAGGACCCGGGCAGTAGCAGAAGGTTGCAGGCAGCTTTGGGCAGGGATCTGGGTAGTGAGTGAAAGCCTTCAAAGGAGGATTTGAACGAGATCGAAGAGATAACTTTCGTGTCAGAGGGAGCAACCAATCAGGTGGATTGGAGAGCAACCATGGTAGCAAACATGATAGCGAAGACATAACCACCTCCGGGTGGTGGAAGTACCTTCCTCGCTAAGAGGGAGTGTTGATGTATATAATATTGGACATGTATTTCCACATAGGCTCGGTGTCTAGCATGTGGAAGTTGTCCTTGTAACCTCTCAGAAACTTAGGAAATTCACTTTATGAGTAATTATTTAAGTGAATGACCTTTTAGATTAATGTGAAATTAATTAAGTTAAATAGCAAGTTATTGGCATTAGTAACTTAAGCGAGTTAGATTAAATCCCAACCATTAGATCTAAAGTGAACGTGAGATTAGATCTCAACCGTTGATCACTTTGGAGATGATTTAGGGTTTTGGATTTAGGGATTAACTCAACATTATAAAAGGCAACCTAGGTGAGAGAATGAGACACACAGAGAGCACATAAGAGCAAAGAGGGGTTCTTTGCTCATGTGCTTGTGCCACACATTGAGTGGACAATGAGGAGATCTCATTGAGTGGGTGAAGAGTAGTTCATCCAAGTGTGAGTGGGCAGGGCTAAGGAAGGTTGCAAAGGGGCAGCAAGGGAGACAAAAACTAGGTGGGCTAGGCTATTGTTGCATTGTATTCCTTTGATGGGTCATTATCTTAGGACGAGAGCCCAAGGATTTTATTAATAAAATCAACTGAGATCTGGTTTTCCCTTAGGGGTTTTTCCAAGGGTGATTTACCCAAAAATATCTTGTGTAATGTGTATAGTTTCAGTTTTATGCTCCTACTAATGTTTAGTTAAGTAACCTAATTGTGCAGTTATTTAATAAGGTGATTTTATTCAAAATAAGTGTCGGGTGCTAGGTTCATAAATTAACATGGTATCAAAGCTTAGTCTTTAAAGGAAGCCAGATTTGCATGAGATTGTTATTTTGCACTAGGATTTTTCTTTTATTTTTTACAAGGCTACAGAGCAAGTAAAAGAAAATAAAAATGGAGGGGGGGGAATAATCGTGCAGTTGTGTGGTATGGTCGTCGTATGATCCGTACAACGTATATATTGGTTTTGTGTGTGTGAGGCAGATTGAGCGGCTGAGGATCGGCTAAGCAGGGAGAAGACAACATTAGGGATTGAGATGAGGCTCGAGATCAGGTTATAGAGATTACAACCGTCAGGAATAGGTGACAACACATGGAATCTAGGTGCATGGAGCTTGAGCTCCAGTTGAGGACCAGGCTGCAAGTGGATTCGGCTCCATAAAGTTGTTAGAGAAAGAAGGTTGTGGTTGGGGCAAGGTGGCAGGGGGAGCAGGTGGAGGTCGTGGGAAGTGGTGAAGGCAGGTTGTCGTAGCAGTTTCCACGACAGAGTCGGTGTAGTAGCCGCCACAACAGGCCACTATAACAGTTGTGCAGCACAAGAAAAAGGGTTTGTGTGAGTTGCTAACAACTGGGAGCTAAGGCGACGGCTGGAAGACACAACCGTGGAAATTGTTGGGAGAACATGGCAGAGGCAGTGGGTGGCAGAGGAGAGGGAATGCAGAGAGGAAGGCATGACTGAGAACCAGTAGAGGGTGAAAAAAGCATAGTAGCAACCAGTAACCCAGCCACCAAAACCAGAGAGACCACTAGCTAGCGCGGAAGGTGAAGCAGATAAGAAGAATCGGTCGTATGCAAAGGAGATGAGCCAACCACAAGAATAACTTCCAAAGAGATGCCAATAGGGAAACAACAAATGGGAAGCGTAGAGAAGGGCCTAGGAAGCTATAGAAAGTAGTCGGGCAATGAGTAGAAAACTCGGGCAGAGGTTTGGGAGCAGGCGACGAATCCTAGCAGTGGGCAGCGGGATTGAGCAATAGGTTTGGGAAATGGGCAATGGATCTTGGGCAGGGATCCGAGCATCAAATTTTTTTGTTAAGTGGCTTGTTGAGCTATGACAAGCATTAGAGTGATAGAGGACAAGGAGCATGTAGCTCCAAAGGTTGAGTGGCTAAGAGGGAGTCAACCTTCAGGTTCAAGAGGGAAGGAGCAACCTTCCAAGTCTATCAAGAAGGAGTCATGGTGCAAGATGTCTATGCAAGATGCTAAGGAGTAGGAGGCTTCTAGGAGCATGATCAAAGGAAAGTCTTTGAAGAAGGATCTAAATGATATGGCAGGAATAGCTTTCTATTCAGAGGGAGCATCCAATTAGGTGAATTGGACAAAAACCATGGTAGCAGATATGACAACGAAGACAGGGCCACCTCCAGATGGTAGAAGTAACTTCCTCGCTAAGAGGGAGTGTTTATGTATTTAGCATCAGACAGGTACTTCCACATTGGCTTAGTGTCTAGCATGTGGAAGTCATCCTATTACCTCTCATAAACCTTAGGAAAATCACTTGATAAAGTGATTATTAAGTGAATGATATTTTAGATTAATGTGAGATTAATTAAGTCAAATGCCTAAGTTTGTTGGCATTAGTAACTTAAGTGAGTTAATTCAATCCTAATCATTGGATCTAAAGTGGATGTGAGATTAGATGTCATTCGTTGATTACTTTGGAGGAGATCTAGGGTTTTGGACTTAGGGTTAAATCAACATTATAAAGGGAAGCCTAAATGAGAGGATGAGACACATAGAGAGAACATAGGGGCAAAGAGGGATTTTTTTCTCATGTGCTTGTGTCACGCACTAAGTGGACAATGAGAACATCTCATTGAGTGAGTGAAGGGCAGTCCATCCAAGTATGAGTGGGAAGGGTTGAGGAAGGGTGTAAAGGGGTAGTAACGGAGATAACAACTAGGTGGGCTAGGATATTGTTGCATTGTACTCCTTTGATGGATCATTATCCCAAGATGGGAGCCCAAGTATTTTATTAATAAAATCAACTTAGATCTTGTTTTCCCTCAATGGTTTTTCCAGGGGTGATTTACCCATAAATATCTTGTGCAATATGTATGGTTTCAATTTTATGATTCTGTTAATGTTTGGTTAAGTAACCTAGCCATGCACTTATTTAATAAAGTGATTTTATTCAGAATAAGTATCATGTGCTAGGTTCAAAAATTAAGAAAATTATCTAACAACACTGATTGCATGAACATGTATGAATAGTTTCTCCAATATGGAGCACTCTACCTCCATTGAATCAACATAACCACAAACTAAATCATTGAAACCATTGTAGGCGATACTCATGCTTCTAAGATATTGAAGCACTCATTTCCATGATGTTTACCTGGTCTTTCCATGTGTCCACTAACAACGCCAAATGCATGTGAAATATTTGAACAATCCCATCGCAAACATCAACCTTCCTACTAGCATATGAGACATATAACCCTTTTCTTCTTCATTACTTAGGACATAAACCTAAAGAAAGATTACAATGGAAAGCCAAATGGATATTGACCAGTTTCGCATTATTCATATCCAATTTCTTGAGTATCTTCTCCACGTACTTTTGTTGTGATAACCAAAGCTTACCATCTTTTTTGTCTCTGTGTATTTCCATGCCCAATATTTTTTTTAGTTTCTCCTAGATCCTTCATGTCAACCATCCTAACCAACTAAGCCAACCTACTAATCTCAAGCATACTTGTGATTGCTACAAGCATAACATATATCACCAAGATAATGAATATACCATAAACACAATGGTTATACTCACTTCTTGTAAAATTTGGCTCACCATGAAGGAATCAAACATATTGTACTATTGTATGTTCAAGCTTCAAGCCATACAATGTCTTCCTAAGTTTGCAAATAATTCTTATGTCATTATCTTGAACAACTCTTGATTGTTCCATGTACACATATCTACTAATGATGATTTGAGGGTAGTAGGAACCTACAATCTACATCCCTTAACTCCATCAACATAACCAACAAAGATGTACTTCCTTGATCAAATCTAGCCAAGCCAGCAAAGTGAGCCTTCAATTATCACCTCTAGGATAATTTCAATGCTTCATTACATGCAATACATGATCTCTAAAAAAAACCACGAGCTACTAGAAACATGTGCCCAAAAACTAGGACTCTTGACCTAACTTTCCCACCCCCGTGACCAAAACCGACCATTCTTCCCTCAAAGATAGGGCATCTGAGAATACCGCATGCTCCCCCTTATCACCTAGGTCTTCTAGACTTTACCAGTGACAATCAATCCTGGGGTACACATGTCGAACTTGGTCTTACAGTCGCATGCCCATTTACATATAATTTAAAAGAGTTATCAACTCCACCTTAAACCTTGCATTCAAAGAATCCACCTTCCCATTACTTCTACTTTGAACTTTGCATTCCACTCACCTCTACTCAGATCAGTCGCCAACACCGAAACCATTAGTAGCACCATCGACCCCGTAACTAGAATCGTTGACTACAATGAAACCAACTCTGACAATGCCCTCACTGTGTCTAGTGTCGTTTCTTGTACCAACTTTGTAACCCTGGTTGATCCCTCTATCTCTAGTTCCATAGCATGCATCGTTGTTGGAACTAGATCCAAAGCCCACTCCATCACCTCTGACACCTATTTTGTGGCCTTCACTGGCACTGGAGCCCACATCGAAATCAGAACTAACACCATTGGCTCCTGCACCTACTCCAAATCTTGACACTCCTACAAATGTCCCTGCTCCAACACTCCTCACACTGGAATCCTCCCCAACGCCCGTCGGAGATGTCATATGCTATGTCCTGGACCTGCACATGGATTTTCACTCTCCTAGGCTGGGCACCGTGTCATTTTCACAAACCTCCATGACCGTCAAAGCTTCCACCACTGCAAAATGTTCTTTGGCCGACTCCCAATTCCCATCCGATGAGCACTTAGTTTGCACCACCATATTTTCAGTTGGGAGCTCTTGTTTGCAGTCAACTCTGCCTCTGGTTCAACCCTCCTCCTCATTGCACATTCCCTGGTCCAATTCCAAGGAATGCCAAGTAATAGAGCCACATGGCCTCCATTTGCAATCAGCTCCCACTTGCAACCAATCCATTCCCACGTTCGTGCCTTACACACCCATTGAAGGGGCCTGATATCTCTTCTTTGCCTCGATGGTGCACATCTCGGGCTCACTGTCAATCACCTGATCCAGCTAGCCATCCTCCAGTGCCTCAACTAATGTTACAAAAATTTACTTCCTATGGTTTTTGGGTCAGAACCACAATAGATCAAAGCCCAAGGAAACTTCTCTCAGACTCTAATTAAACAAACTTTCAGAAAAAGGGAAGAAGAATGCACGTGGAATCATATGTTTGAAGTAGATCCCACTTGATGTCTTTTGCTATGGAATTCCTTCACAAGAACCCTCTGAAATTCTTGCAGACAAAAAAGTATGCAACTGCAAGAAAGTAGTTATATGTTAACTAACTAGATGTAATCAATTCAAATTCAATGTTAGATTCAAAATAATATACACATAATATCATCAGAATCATAAATTAACACAAAGAATCGGAGGAGAATGATAGATACTTTATTGAGACAAGAAAAAGGGGTTGTTTACAACTTGCAACTGTTGCGGCATAGTCCCAAAACTAAGCTCCAAGTTCCTCCACCCAAGGCTGAAAATGTATAGGAGTGCCTCCAACACTTTGCACTCTAGCAAGTCCAAGGAAACGAAAATTCCAGAAAGATAAGGAGATTGAAAATTCTAGCAAGTCTAACAAGATAAGGAGAATGAAAATTCTAGAAATGAGGGTTTCCAAGAAGAGGGGATAATCTCATACACTAGGGAAACATGGCACTTGCAGATTAATCTTGAAAATGCCAACATAAGGATGCATGTCTTGACCATGTTTTTCCTCTACCCCAAGGCTCTATTTTATACTCCATTTTGATGGTTGGAGTCGTTATGTACAGGCTTTATGAAGTTAGGGAACGAAAAAACCCATAAACACCGCTCGAAATATCGGGCTTATATTTTTTTGAGCCAAAATTAACATGTACACGGATTGCTAGTAGGAAACTCGCGTATGTATGCAAGTTGCTTTAAGGGGTTTTTAAATAATTTTTTGAGGAGGAAAAAGGGGATTTAAGTCCTACAAGAAGGGAAAGGGATGTAACATAGGCCAATAAGTCATCATATGCATGTGTAGTGGAAAATGATGCTATAACAAATAGCCTGCGCTTTTCCATCTACTTGACACGACCCATAACTGTCTCATTTTTTTCTATCGCTCTATGCACAACAATTCCAAGCCTCCATTCCGACAAAAAAACCTTGCTCATTATATCTAGCCAATGCCATATTCATGAAAGTCTTGCCCGATTTGTTTTAGGCAATGCCATTGCGCTGATGCTGCTTCACTTTCACCTATTCGAAGACAACCTTCCACGTGGCGAGTCTTCTAAAAAATGGCGACTTCTCTCTGCTATAATCACCGTGTGCATGCATGCATCTCCCGAACCCACTTTGATACCACTTGTTAGACTCGACACCTGCAAGACATAAGCAATTAACATAGAAAGAAATGCAAACACACGACAAACAAGAACAAAGGCGAATAAGGGGGCAATGATATGCTTTTATTGCTTAACCAATGGAGAAATGGTTTACAAATCCCAAGAAGCTCCTCACGGGCTTCTACATTTAACCAAGAGAGATCTCAAGCATTTCCAGGCATCTAGAAAGTCCAACGTTTGAGAAACCTCCAAACGAATGTAACGACAAGAGTATGTGTTGTCACAACCCAACAATATTCAACCCATAAGTTACACTACAATAATCCATGTAGGTGCTTTCACCACAAAAACCAACTTCACTACGTCCACCAAGTACAGTAGTAGAACTCAACAACATGACATCTAATAGTCTGAACAAAGATATCATAAAACTATTTGATAAAAAATCTAAACGAAAGAGAATTTTCATTTAATGATAAGGTCTTAGATAAAAAAAACTATCAATTTGCAAGTAAAAACTATAGATTCGATAATTATTATTAAATTATTAAGTGAAATTAAAAAATATCCTTTTTTTTGTTAGTAATCCTAAATCATGTGATTGGCGAGGGACTAACCTGTGGCTGAGATGCCACGACCCAGGGGTATCTAAGCTGTCAAAGTCACATGGGGATCGTATCTAGCTTGGACCACACCAACCCTTAACATGGTTGGATTTGAAGTGTCCCCAGGGGTTTTGAACTGATGACTTTTAATTACAGAGAGTACCTTAACAACTCACTCCCTCACCAACTACTGTAGACCTCGAAGACAATTAAAAAATATCCTTCAAATCAACAATAAATACTCTTTATTTAATAATAATACATAATCAATTCGATTGTAAATAAAACATTAGCAAATATTCTAATTCGATTGTAAATAAAACATGAGCAAATATTCTACTTTGAACTTAGTACTACATCTACATCTGTGTGGAGGAATTTTAAAAATGTGAGTCAAAATGGTCCTCAATTAGGTGCGAGAGGGAAGGAAATCCCACGTCGAAGGTCAATGAGTGAGACCATGGGTATGTCTCAAAATATAAATATATATTTTAATATTAAGATATTACGCCGCAACGGACGGGTAAGATAAATATGTGTTACATCCGCCATTTCATAAATTCATACACCAAACAGTTTTGGTAAAAATGTTGGAGGACCTTGATTTAATTTATATATTTATTGTGTATTATAGGTTAAAATTGATTCACGGAAAGGAGTACAATATAATAAATGATATATAGTTATTGTAATGTGATAAATAATATATAGTTATTGTAAAAGTACATTGTGGATTATATAAAAGTAAGAGACTTTTGTTCATGTAACAAATGCCAAATACAAGGGAGATTGTAATATTGAGTAGATTTATTAAAAAGGTTAAAAGAAAAATTCCTTTGTAATAAATAAATTGTTTTAATATTCAAGTCTAAGAAAAAGCATATGATGAGTGTAAAGTTAGTATCAAACACTGGGAACATCAAACACTAGGAATCCATTCTTGAAGTGAAGATATACAATTGAGTGGTGATGGAGCTTTGAGGACAGTGGTTATTTAGCTTTTGGTCTCCAACCACATGGACCTAAGGTAGGTTTTGTCGATCTTGATTTAGATGTTTTTATTTTCTTTGTCTCTTAGAAAGATTTAGAGCATTCAGTGTGAAGGCACATAGGTGGATTGGCAATATCAAGATCAACTAGATGGAGTAAAAAAGAGGCTTTCACATCTTAGTGGGAGTCCATCTGAGTTTTCTTATCTAAGATTATCAAACTAGTGCATCACTCTTAGATATAATTATTTAAGATGACCAAATTAACTTTCATGTTATTTGATGTATATTTGGTGAAAATAACTATCATGAAATTAAGGCTAGTTGTTATTAGAAAGCACATGATCCCATTGGAGGTAGTTTCGACAATGATCTCAAGGGATTCTTGCTTTCTTTTGGATACTATTTAGGCTGAAACAATCTTTCGACCTTCGAGTAAAACCTAAAATTGCTTGTGAGTGGCTAAAATTCCCATATTCTTGAATATAAGAAACAGGATAATGATCCAAGACCTAAAGATATCTGATAAAAGTGAAAATCTGAGTGAAAATCTACCCTTTATTTAAGATGAAATAGTTTTCTTTAAATAACAATGTAAAACTCTTTTCCACATTAGCTATCCTTACATGCATCTCACCTGCATCTTCTTGAGGTTAAATTTCCCAACAGCCAAAAGAAAAGGAGAATGACACTCCTACATTTAAGTTGTGAAATTATGAGAGACAATTTCGCTGTACTTCCTTATAATCTTACGTCACATTTAATAATTAGACCACCTAGACCACCTAACTCTCAGATTCTAGTTTATGAGTTTAGAAATTGCGGTGAATGGGCCCATAACGTTTTCAGTACATAAGAGGAAGAAACGGATAGCAACCAGGCGATTGTATTGGAAGTAAATAGTGAAACGATGTATTCAAAGCCATGCAGATTGTAATTGCCACAAGATCCAGCTTTCATGTCCCGGCCCCAACATTTGCTGGCCCCATATCCCAACACAAAGCTGAACATATTCCACTTTCCAATTGGATCCAGCATGGATGGGCAGACGGACTGACTTGTCCCTGCAAGTCTGTTCAGAGATAACGAAGGGATCCCAACCTCACATTTTACTAGTCTTCATTTTAGTTTTCCTGAAACAGAAGAGTTAGCAGGTCTTCCACTCCCACATGCTGACAGTCCAGAGGGATCTCCGATGATGGATGGCAAATCGCAGCAGAAATCGGAAACGTAGGCTGTTGTGTGATGGGCGTAACAGTAACAGTACCTCCCATGTGCCCCTGGGCGTTAGAGGGACTTACTCCATTTTCCACTTCACTCAAGTGCTGATCCAAGCTCCCGCTCCAATGCAATTGTCTGTAATATTAAATTAATTTGTCATATAATTAACTTGTCCTCGCCAGTACACGCTTGAGGAATCTCAACAAGCTTTAAGATGCAATCTGTCCATGTCTCTCAGATTTCGGTATAGAAGCACGTGATCCGGGCACCATTTTCAATTTTTACTGCCATCTTCACTCTGCTCTGTCCACTGCTATCACAGCGACAGAGCAGATTGTTGAACACTCATAAGAAATCGCAGCTTTAAGGGTTGTGCTGAAGCTGGACCTGGGATGGACTTAAAATAGCAACAGGTCGTTCATTTCAGAAATCGATTTCTTGCATTGTTTTCAGTTGCGGTTTAGTAAATTAGTTGTTGGCATCTGGCATTGGCGATATTAAGAAGTTAAAGTTCCAATCAATCAGAAAACTCCGATGAATTTTTCGAAGTCAAAGTTCGAATCAATCAGAAACTCCGATGAATTTTTCGAGGCTGGATTCAAAATTGCAAAGAGCTTTATCCACGAAATTTGGATCATGACTAAACTCTAGTCATAGCTTTCATTCTGTGACCCTGCAGCATGTAGATCTGTTGTAGTTTTTGAGGTAAAAAGCGCAGACAGGTAACAATGACGTTGGGCGGTGTTTTGGGTCTCTCAGTTTTCAGTGTTTTGCTGATTCAGTACACAGGTGCTTATACGGGAGACAAGGCTGCTCTTCTCGCATTTAAGAAGTATGCAGACCTAGGTCATACTTTAGAGTCTAAGTGGAGATCTGCTAATCATTGTCAATGGGAGGGAGTTAAAGAATGTCAAAATGGAAGGGTACAAAAGCTCGTTCTAGAGCACTTAAACCTTAATGGAATATTTGCAGAGAATACGCTTAATCTGCTCGACCAGCTCCGTCTTATCAGCCTCAAAGGAAATGCACTCACAGGCCCCATTCCGGATCTCTCAGGGCTACAGAACCTCAAGAGCTTATTCCTCAATCAGAACAACTTCAGCGGGTCTTTCCCGGCTTCGATCGCGGGTCTACATCGTCTCAAGATTATCTTCCTGGCAGATAATTCTATAGGCGGGGAAATTCCCGTCGCGCTGGCCAAGCTCCCCAGATTGTATGCTGTTCTTTTAAGCTCCCCAGATTGTATGCTGTTCTTTTAGAGAACAATCAATTCAGCGGGACGATTCCTGCGTTTAATCAGTCGAGTATGAAGGTATTCAATGTCTCCAACAATCTTCTTTCTGGACTGATACCAGAGACCCTAAGTGCATTCAATTCTTCTTCGTTTGCAAGGAATCCGGGTCTCTGTGGGAAGCCCGTTCAGAAACCCTGCGGCGTTACGGCACCGGTCCCAGCTGTGCCTTTCGCTGCCATATCTGCTAGTCCTCAAATTCAAGCTTTCTTGCCTCTGACGAAGCACAGAAAGTCCAAGAAACCCTGTCGAGGGAAAACCGTTGCCATTGTGGTTGGAAGCGCGGTGGGATTGGCGTCTATCTTGTTGATTATGTTGTTGCTGTGGAAGATGAGAGGGGGTGAGATGCAGGCAGTAGAGGACGCCGAGAGGAGCGTTGGCGTGAAACAAAATGGGGATTCTTCAGATAAAGCAGAGCAAGTTTGGTCCGATCAGTACTCGGGCAAGAGTCCTCCGGCGTTGGATGCGGTTTACGACTGCAGCGGAAGTCTCGTGTTCTGCGCTGGAGAAACGCAAAACTACTGTTTGGAGGATCTGCTGAGGGCAGCAGCTGAGATTATGGGAAAGGGTACTTTGGGAAGCACATACAAGGCTGTCATGGAAGGTGGACTCACTGTAACCGTTAAGAGGCTCAAGAACTCCAGCAGGGTGAGCCGAAGTGAGTTTGAGAGCCACATGGAAATAGTGGGAAGTCTGAGGCATCCCAATATCGTTTCTCTCAGGGCCTACTTCCAGGCCATGGAGGAAAA
>CBVK0105370560.1:0-11443 GCA_900067695.1 Picea abies | reverse complement strand
GTTTCGGTGGTGCAATATCCACCCTAGCTGGACATCTTTGGGAGGTCCATCCAGGATTTCCATTTGGAGTTTCATCTTGGATTCTATCTTCAGCTTTTGATGCAACATCTTATCTAGAGACTGGGAGCATCATTAGAAGGTTGAATTCTTCTCTTTGCAAGACCTTGGATTAGGACTTCTTGAGGAGGGTTCAATCTGGGCATATTTGTGTGATTGTTGAGTTATAGCAGAGGACTGGTGTCCTATAGCAGAATAAACGTGAGGAATAATGAATTTTTGAGGAAGATCGAGGGTATTAAGGGGTAGATCATGGGTGTTAAAAATTCCATGTGGCAGAGAGGGAACCATATCTCAAATTTGGAAGGCTTGTAGAACAAAAAGGAGGTTGGTGGGGTTATCTAGAGGGAGTCACTCCCCCCCCCCCCCCATGAAAACCAACTGTCCAACAATGTTCCCTATGTCCATACCTCTTGTTGACGACCCTACAACCCATACACCTCCATCCTAGTGATCTAATCATTTCCATATGTCTCAAAGAACTTTCAATCCTAATCCATAGGTCCTAGTTGTCCCCATGCCCCTCTATACCTTTATTCATAAATTTATAGGGTCCATACAATAAATGGTCTATTTGTTGCATTAAGAGCACTCAAATGTTATTGTGAGTAGAAATATATGAGGCCGTGCATTGTGTCCGCTTCAGATCCTTGTCTAGTATGAGGGAGCATGCATTCTAGGAGCGCATATGTGCTCCTTTTGGATAGGTATATGATCATGCATAATGCTCATCCTCTTTCTCTCACAAAAATGCGACACCATCCCGACATATACGTGTACAAACAACAACAACAAATAGGTTTTTTTGTTTTTTAGTGTCATTGGAAAGAAAACTTTTATCTTGTTTTGTAATTGGTAGAAATATTTGTGTAATTTCTCTCACAAAAATGCGACACCATCCCGACATATACGTGTACAAACAACAACAACAAATAGGTTTTTTTGTTTTTTAGTGTCATTGGAAAGAAAACTTTTATCTTGTTTTGTAATTGGTAGAAATATTTGTGTAATTGGAAATAATTTTTTTTTCTTGTTGTGTATTTGTAAGGAAAATTATATCTTGTTGTATAATTGGAAGGAATCTTTGGTCTTTTGGTGTAATTGGAAGGCATTTATTCTCTTGTTGTATAATTGGAAGGAATTTCTTGTCTTGTTGTATAATTGGAAGAAACTTTTGGTCTTGTGGTGTAATTGAAGAAAAAATTGTGTAATTGGAAGAAAATTGTCAGTGGGAAAAAAAATTCTATTTTGTTGTGGCATACTTGGAAGGAAATTGTTCTCTTTAAACATGGGGAACCTACAAAATCAAGGTAGAAAGTCTTCGAGGAAAGAAAACCCCATGGAAAAGGTAATTAAAGAAAGATAAAATACAAGATTAGGTATGTCAAAATGCAGGCTTTCAACATAGAGAATTCCAAATTCTATCTCAATAGAAGTCGTTGTTGTTTCCTCTCCACCTGCATATGCAAAGTGCGGGATTTTAGTAGAGTCCAATCCAATTCATACTTCTAATGAACCTCCAATCACTATTTCATCAAGACAAGTTGTTGTGGATGACTAGATGATGATGGATTTTCTTGGAGATGATTATACAATGGATGAAATTAGAGAGACAAGTAGTGTACAACCTTCTAGTGAAGAAGTTCTTGTGGTGAAACCTCTTGTTGAATAGTCAAACGTTCTAGAAACTAGTCATGGGAATGCCCATTCTCCTCCCGAATTGATCTGGAAGTGATTGAAGGGGAAATAACTTCTACATTTGTAACTCCATAGAAGGGAGGTCAAGAGTTCCAGAATATGGGTCCATCGTCCCTACCTAGACTGATTAGTGTGTGGTGAAGAACTCCTAAACAAATTCAAGTGGATGAAAATGGTCTAGAATTAGTTGAATGTAAGTTACCTAACGAAACAATTCGTTATCATTCATATTAAGTTATTAAACAATATTTCAAACCAAAATATGATGTTTCCAAATGTCAATTATTTTTGTCTTTGTTAAAATCTAGGAGTTTGACCATTGTTAGGATAATTTTAGGCATTGAAATAGTTAAAAGTTCAGAAACAAGTCATCGTATTGTTAGAAATCTTGTGGATGATTTTTAAAACATTGGTAAGAAAATTCATTATAAATATTGTAATGAAGCTGGAAGTGTCTTTTCACAATCAATTGTTAGTAGGATCACAGGAAAACATCATTTTCTCAAACAAACCTCTCGTCTCTTGAAATGCAATATCAAAACCCTTTGAATGTATTATAATAGATGAGATAACCTTTACACAGGTGACCAAACATATTTGTGGGAGTTCATTGGTAGGCTACCTCATTCTGAAATGAAGTTAATTGGAGAAGTTAAGGGACTAGTACAAAATTTATGGCATGAGAATGCTATGCCTTCTTACAAAAAACAAGATGCACTAAAATTGAGAAGGGGATCTAGGGACCATGAGCCCCACATTAAACACTTTCTTGAAATGGCATAGATATAATTGTATGAGAGATTCAAGACTATAAATAGTGCACTTCACTTAGGCAAAAGATATTTGAATAAACACAATCTGTAACACATCTTGTTGTTGATACCACATTGAGTAAGGTTATTATTATGACACACATACAAGTGCACACACACACACACACACACACACATTTTTCCTATATTGCATAACAACCTTGTGCATGAATGATTAGTTATACTCCCACCATCATCATATATATAATTTATTCATAACATCTTATGTTCAAAGACAAAGGGTTGTACATTCTATCAAAATTATTTCTTATATAGGACATGCCCTAGGTTCGGTGGAATGGAATTACTAAGCAAGTGCATCCATGTGAGAAATGAGTATGAATTGGGGATGAAGGAGGTCGACATGAAAATATTTAAACATGTCACATATGATATTGACAAAGGGAAGGAAAGAAAAAATATACAATTGGTGAATTCTCATGTACAAGTCTATGACTTCATCAAGGACTTCTTCGAAAAGACCCAATAATATGTTCAACATGTCCATGTGGCTGGATGGCAAGACGATCATTTTAGAATATGAAGATAAACATTTCTCATTGGTACTATCTTATCATTGATTGATTCTTTTGATAACTACACCCTTCAACCGAAAAATGAAATTCAAATCCAATATTATTACCTAGAGAAGGTCAACATAATGGTCCATATCACATATGGGAATGTGCCACATAGTAATGAATAAAACCAAGTTATAGTGAAGGAGTATCACTTCTACATAAGTGATTATTGATTTCATGAATTATATTACATACAACATTGATATCATTTGTTTTAAAATGACCTAAAGGAGAAGAACATACAAATGGATCCACATTGGATTTGGTCATATGGTTGTCTGGGCTAGTTAAAAAATGATCATGTATTTCAATGGTTGTGTATGTTGCACAAAAAACACAAGGTACCATGTATTTGGAACTATTTTGAGACTGGGAACAGAAAAGGGGAGCATTATGGAGTAGGTGCATCCATCAAAACAATGTTACTTAAGAAAGAAATGAAGTTCACAACTAGTTCCCTCATTCGAGATGCAAAATCCACTATTGAATAGTGTTATTTAGTAATGGAAGAGGGAAAAAGAAGGTGAGAGGACCAATCAACTAGGAAAGGACATGCACATAGATATTTTTGGGAGGTGTTCATTGTAGATCGATCATATTGTTATGAATGAAAAACAATTCAGGGCACTCGTGGATTCCATTTAATTCGAACATCATACAATGCAATAGTTGAAATATGGATGAGAAAACTCTCTTTCTTCTGTGGTCCATGTAGTAGTAATGAATGTGATGAGTGTGAATCCATAGAATAGATTGATAGATGGGATCATATATCACTCCCCATTGGTCAATGTATAAGTATGGAATTATTCCAGTTGCAGGAGGATCAATCAAACATTTCAACAAATTATGACCATGTCTCAGGTCTCGTACAAGTAGGTTTGGTAAATATTCTATTAATTTTGAATAACTAACATGAATTTTGTATGCTTTGGTCATTTAGTGGACTCATGTGTTGACACTTAATTTTTTGCAGGGCACATATATCCAGTGGTTTCCCCGAAAGATAATGAATGGAGAAATGACTATTGGTTGGCACATTGCTTAGAGGGAGATAAGACCCTCATTCTCTCACTAACAGAGTCTGAAGGTATTCAATTTTCGATTGGGTCGATGGTTATTAATGGAGAATATATGACATAGAATGAAAGAACATAGTAGAAAGATGGTTATGTATTTCAATATTATAGACTAGGTGAAGTTGTATACCACTTTACAAACTTGGTTGTTGGTACAAACATACAACTACAAACAATGCCAAGGAATAACTCGTTAAATGTAAGATACTTCTTTACTTACTTTGAGCACGAGAATTTAATTGATACCATTAGTATTACAAATGATCTTTATGGTCTACTTGAATAACCATAGGTATGTAGACAAGTATTTGGTATATTTGTTATTTTCTATTCTATTTCAAGATATGTGTGTTGTTTGTTCTTTTGTTCAATTTTCAATTAATTTATAAATGACTTCTAATTGTGTCCTTTGTTTATCCTAGGTTATCAAAAACATAATATGCACATGAAGGCCCATCAATAAGAGCAATGGTGTTTTTCAACAACACCCAGTGATTCTTAGAAAGATAGCTTGGTATGGCATTGATGAGTGTATATAGTTAATTTGTAAATTTATAATTTATCCTCATATAATGGATTATTCAATTAGGTCATGTGCTCATTTATTCAATTAAGTCATGTGCTAATTTACCCTCCCACGTAGTCTTATTCAATTAGGTCATGTTCTCATTCCACTCATCATATAATGGATTATTCAATTATGTCATGTGGTCATTTAATGTCACTATGAGAGTCTAAAAGAGTGAGAATGAGCCTTAGAACACTAGCTATCAAGGAGAAAGAGTTGTTATAATAAAATTTGTAAATATAAACAATGTACTTCAACATGCAACAATTTTGTAACAACAACGTATAAATGATATTAATTTAGTGAAATGCAATGGAATATGTGTGTTAAATGAAAAATAAAAGGACAATAAACCATATAGCATTGATTGATGCAATACAATTTTTAATAAAGACAATGACGCTTTAGTAGTGACAGTTTTATAACAACAACAAGGAAACTTCCTTTAACTCAACAACATAACCATGGAAATTATGCCCAATACTAAGTAGAAATTGTTGGAAATGGAACCTTCCCTAGCATTAGA
This sequence comes from Picea abies, assembly GCA_900067695.1. NCBI lineage: Eukaryota > Viridiplantae > Streptophyta > Pinopsida > Pinales > Pinaceae > Picea > Picea abies. Next base: position 6,122 of record CBVK0105370560.1, on the reverse strand, counting down.
ACAATCCAACCTACTTGTTTGAAAAAAAAATGTACTTCATCTCAATATCTAGTGAGATACAACCCTTGCAATTTTTTTTCTCTCAAACCCTAATGCAAATTTTCACCATTTGTTAATGATAGAACCCCTCCCCTAACATTATTAATGAATCAATAACCCTAGTATATGGATTCTTCCTTTGCCCATAATAGTACTCAACAGAGTTTGTGCCTAACTCCCACACCACCTCGCAACTCTACCAAACACCCTACAAGATAGAGCTTAGATCCCCACCATGTCATCATGCTTCAAACACAACATTAAACTCCCTCTACTACACCAACCAAATTATTCAATATAGACAAGCCTTTTTTATCAACATTATCCTCTTTTCCTCATATCCAAACTAATTGACAACCTTCAGAATATGCAACCAAAATATGGCTTCAATATCCTCCCCTGAGAAAAACAACAAAACATTCTACATGAAACCTTTACTCCAACAACAACACTTGAATGACAACACGAAGCAATTGGAAAATAGAGTGATAACTAACTACAAGAAATGAATAGCCTAGTTGAAAGACATACTAAAGAAAGTGGATAGGACTCCATGTCCTTGGGATATGCATAAACTCATGAAATTTTGACAATGAAACTAGAGAAAATGAGATTTCCTACTCAAAACTAGTTCCTTAGTGTTGAAGCTTGAGAAGGCCACGGGTTTTTTTGGTATAAAGTTAAATAAAATTGCAAATAATCACGAATATCAATCCAAACATCTTCATATAGTTTCATGATAGATTAATTATGGTGTTCCACTCAAGACCAATGTACAAAATAGTAAATTTGTATTAAGTAGGGGAAGAACAAATTAAGTGGACATAATAACATACATTCATCAACACAAGTAACAAAGTTGTTACATGGGAAAATTGAGTAGCCATAATAACAAGTAGTCATCAACAAAAAACAACAAGTATGTCACATATGGAAAATTTAGATAGAATACAAATGCTTAAAACATGTAAGAACTCTTACAAGTTATTCACGGATCAAATCTTTTCTTATAGGGACCGATAACCATGCTCTCTAGGCTTTGTCGTCAAGTGAGGGTTTCTATTCTTAATGTTATGAAGATGCATTGGAAAGATATATGCTCCCACCAAAGATAGATAATATTTTGAGTGAACAAACATGGAATTTGAAACACTATATTGGGATCACTCCATACTATTGCCATATTGTTGACCCAGGATGGCGATGACCAATGTTTTATGAATAAATACTTTGAATTACACACAATAAGAATCAAGTAGAGTTATTTTTCAATTCCGCTTTGTCAAATATAGGGTGATGCTATCATTTCCAGGTTACACATTAAATAAGGTTTCTTGTGTGGGACATAAAAGTCAAATCTCCAAATATCCACATAACAACATTTTTCAATTTGCTCAATTAACATCCACACTACTCGTTCCTTTGTTTGTTACAATACAATTATTTATTGGTGTTTCTCGGATGGGATTATTGTTATTAAAGGATGGGATTCAACCTATTTGGTTTGTTTGGATATGGACATTCGACCTTAGACCAAATTGTTAATATGTCCCTGAATGGCTTGAAGCAAGTTGCAATTCCCAATAAAACACTAATTGAGTATTGGATGGATGAAATGTTAGTTGTATTGGAATCAAGGCACCATATTATAGATAGGGGGCCCCCTCCCTTATGATTCAGTTTCCTAAAAAACAATTTGTTTGAGGATCTTCGAACCTATGGTTTTTCTCAGTAAGACATAGTGCAATTTCTGAACTAGGGGTGGATTTTGAAGAACACTGTGGTAGATGATTGTGGGTAGCATGGTCATGTGGTCCTTAACCAAATAAAATTGTGGGAGCTTATAAAAATCATTTATTCCACTTGGTTTGGATTTTACGCCCTTTACCAAATTGTCCATATGTCCCTGAATGGCTTGAGGAGACAAGTTACAACTCACCATAAAACACTAATTGAGCATTGGATGGAAGAACCATCAATTTCATTGGAATTGGGGCACTGGATTACATCTATGGGGACCCCTCCCCTATGATTTTGTTGCTCATAAAACAATTTTTTTGAGGATCTACGAAACTAGGGTTTTACTCAGTAAGACATCATGCAATTTTTGAACTAGGGGTGGATTTTGAAGAACACTATGTCGAGTGATTGTGAGTAGAATGATCATGTGGATCTTGGAAAAATGCACTTGTGGACGCTTACATAAATCAATTATGCCACTCAATTTGTATTTTATTCCCCCAAACCAAGTTGTCAATATGTCCCTGAATGGATTGAGGAGGCGAGTTGCAACTCACCATAAAACTCTAACTGGGCCTCATATGGACGAACTTTAAATTGCATTGAACTTAGGGAAATGGATTACAACTAGAGTTATCCCTCTCCTATGATTCCATTTCTCAAAAAATGGTTTGTTCGAGGATCTCCAGAATTAGGGTTTTGCTTAGTAAGGCATAGTGCAATTTTTGAACTACGTTTGAAGAACACTATGTCGGGTGATTGTGGGTAGCGTGGTCACATGGAACTTGTCCAAACACACTTGTAGAATATTATGGAGCTCAGTTACGCTACTCGGTTTGGATTTTATGCCCCTAGACTAAATTGTCACTGTGTCCCTAAATGACTTGAGAAGGCAAGTTGTAACTCACCATAAAACTCTAATCGATCCACGAATGGATGAATTGTTCATTGAATTGGAATCCTGACACTAGATTACAACTATGGGTAACTCTCCCTCGTGATTTTTGTGTTTGGAAAATAGTTTTTGGGAGGATCTTCGAAACTATGGTTTTTCTTAGAGAGGCATACTGTAATGTCTGAACTAGGGGTTGGTTTTCAAGAATACCGTGTCAGGATATTGTGGGTAGCATGTTCATGTAGGCCTTAGAAAAACACACTTGCAGAATCTTACAAAACTCAATTATGCTACTCAGTTTGGATTTTATGCCCCCAAACCAAATTGTCAATATGTCTTTGAATGGATTGAGGAGGCGAGTTGCAACTCGACATAAAACACTTACTGAGCCTCAGATGGATGAACCATCTGTTCCATTGGACTTGAGGAATTGAATTATGGCTAGGAGGACCCCTCCATGTGATTCCATTTCCTAGAAAATAGTTTGTTCAAGGATCTATGAAATTAGGGGTTTTCTTAGTAAGGCATAATGCAATTTCTGAACTAGGGGTGGATTTCGAAGAACACTATGTTAGGCGATGGTGGGTAGTGTGGTCACATGGGCCTTGGAAAAAAACACTTGTAGGAAATTATTAATTTTTTTATGTCGTATGGTTTGGGTTTTATTCCCCTAAACCAAATTGCGAATATGTCCCCGAATGGATTGAGGAGGTGAGTTGCAACTCGCCATAAAAATCTAACCAGGAATTAGATGGATCAACAGTCAATTGTGTTGGACTTGGGGACCTAGTTTATCGCTAGGGGTACCCCTCCCCTATGATTCCATTTCTTGGAAAATGGTTTGTTCAAGGATCTCCAAAAACAAGGTTTTTCTCAGTAAGGCACATTTCAATTTCTGAACTAGGGGTGTAGTTTGAAGGAAACTATGTTGGGATATTGTGGGTAGAGTTGTCACATGGGCCTTAGCCAAAAAAACTTGTGGGAGATTACAGAACTCAACTATGCGACTCAATTTTTATTTTATGCCCCTAGACCAAATTGTTAATATGTCTTTGAATGGCTTGAGGATGCAACTTTCTCTAACCGGTCCATAGATGGATGAAAAGTTAATTACGTTGAACTCCTGACACCAGATTACAACTAGGATTACCCCTTCCCTATGATTTTGTTTCCAAAAAAATGGCTTGTTGGAGGAACTCTGGACCTATGGTTTTGCTTAGTGAGGCACAATGTAATTTCTGAATGAGGGGTCGATTTTGAAGAAAATTATGTCAGGCGATTGTGGGAAGCATGGTCACATGGGACTTGGAAAAAAAACTTGCGGGATCTTACAAAACTTATTTATGATGCTCAATTTGGATTTTATGCCCCTGTACCACATTGTCAATATGTCCCTAAATAGCTTGTGGAGGCGAGTTGCAACTCACCATAAAAATCTAATTGGGCCTTCGATGGAAAAACCATTAGTTGTGTTGGACTCATGACACCATATTAAAACTAGGGTTACCACTCCCCTATGATTTTATTTCCTAGAAAATAGTTTTTTTGAGCATCTTTGAAATTAGGGTTTTGCTTAGTGAGGCACAATGCAATTTCTAAACTAAGGGTCGATTTTGAAGAAATATATGTTGAGAGGTTATTGGTAGTGTGGTCAAATGGTCCTTGGTAAAACACACTTGTAGGATCTTACATAAATCAGTTATGTCGTTTAGTTTGGATTTATGCCCCTAGACCAAATTGTCAATGTGTCCCTGAATAAATTGAGGAGGCAAGTTGCAACTCACCATAAAAAACTAACTAGAAATCGAATGGATGAAACGTTAGTTTCATTGGACTCGGGGTACCAAATTACATTTCTTAGAAAATAGTTTGTTCGAGGATCCCTGAAACTAGGATTTTTCGTAGTACGACATAATGCAATTTTTGAATTGGGGGTTGATTTTGAAGAAAACTGATGGGTGAGTAGCATGGCCATATAGGCCTTGGAAAAAAACACTTTCCAAAGCTTATAGAACTAAATCATGTCACTCAGTTTTGGAGTTTATGCCCCCGAACCAAATTGTCAATATGTCCTTGAATGGCTTAAGGAGGTGAGTTGCAACTCACCATAAAACTCTAACTGGGCCTCAGATGTATGAATAGTTAGTTGCTTTGGACTAAAGGCACTATATTACAACTAAGAATACCCCTCCCTTGTGATTTTGTTTCCCATAAAATGGTTTGTTTGAATATCTTTAGAACTAGGGTTTTGTTAAGCAAGACACAATGAAATTTTTGAACTAGGGGTGGATTTTGAGGAACACTATGTCGGGATATTGTGGGTAGTTTGATCACATGGGAATTGTTTAAACACACTTGTAGGATCTTACAAAACTCATTTACGCTGCTCAGTTTGGATTTTATGCCCTTGGACCAAATTATCAATATGTCCCTGAATGGCTTGAGGATGCGAGTTACAAATCGCCATAAAACTATAACCAAGCCTCATATGAAAAATTTATTAGTTTTTTTGGACTCCTAAAACTAGGTTAAAACTAATATTACCCCTCCCCTATGATTCTGTTGCTCGAAAAATGGTTTATTGGAGGAACGTTGGAACTAGGGTTTTTCTCAGTGAAGCATAATGGAATTTTTGATCTAGGGGTCGATTTTGAAGAACATTGTGTCAGGAGATTGTGGGTAGCATGGTCATGTAGCCCTTGTACAAATACACTTGTGGGAGATTACGAAACTTAGTTATGCCACTCAATTTGTATTTTATGCCCCCAGATCAAATTGACAATATGTCCCTAAATGGCTTGAGGAGGTGAGTTGCAACTCACCATAAAACTCTAACAAGGCCTCTGATAGGAGAACCTTCAGTTGCGTTGGAATCCTAGAACTGGATTACATATAGGGGTACCCATCCCTTTTTATTTTGTTTCCCAAAAAATGGTTTGTTTGATGATCTTCGAAACTAGGATTTTGCTCAGTGAGGCACATTGCAATTTCTTAATTAAGGGTCAATTTTGAAGATCATATCATGTTTTGTTCCCTTATTTTCTTATCTTATTTTACCATCATGGAGATACTCTTCACACTTTTTTGAGTGATATTATGGATGCTTTTCTTATTTTGGTAGATGTTTCGTGAAACTAGGGTTTTTTCATGCATAACAACTTGGTCTAGTAACTGGTCTTTTCCAAGTATTTATGTTTTCTTCATGGTATTTAAGTAAATGCTATATTAATGTGGTAACAAGTGCATAATATTTTGTTTCCTTGGATAATTATTGATAGAAACCCTAAGGAATGATCAATAAGGTTTGACCTAGGCTTATGATTGGATTATCCTAGGGTTTTGATCTTCAAGTCTTCTCTTGCCTTTAGCATCCATTGAAGGTGTTGTATTGACTCCATATTCCCAAGAATTCAAGAAAACACTAGTATTTATCATTTTCAAGTGATAT
>CBVK0105370518.1:0-15264 GCA_900067695.1 Picea abies | reverse complement strand
TCTCCTTATTCACTTTTTCCCTTTGAATATTCACCAAGAACTAGTCTCTTTCATTCCAAGTAATCCTCATACAAAACCTTCATCATCTCCGACATGGCGAAGAAAGTTTTACGAAACTCTTTCTCCTCCTGAGAAAGTCCCTCTTCCGATGCCATCTTCTCTCTTTGAGAAGTTCTCTTTCTCAATCCAATCAATGGATTCTCTTCAATAATATCTCCTTCATCACATTGTATCTTTTCCCTAGCTAACATGAAAAACTCAAATCCAAAAGTCAACTAGCTCTAATACCACTTGATCCTAAAATATCTTTTATACGACAATGGTTGAGTTATTAAGCATGTGTTAATTAACCAATTAGGAATTTGAATGAAAGAGGAAGAAATATGAATTAAACATGACATCTATATACACATATACATATCTGAAATAAATCAAGAAGAACAACAAAACCATAAACTCCAATGTGATAACGGAGTTCAGAAATCTTGCCTACGTCTCTGGGCCTTTGTCTAAGTGGGTGAGGCTTTCTTATTTATGTTAAAAGATTTAAAAGTACATCACAGCAGTGACAAAATTTTACAAGACTAATATGGTATTGTTCTATTAGATCTCTAGAACCCAACAAAAGAAACAGCACTAAAATCAGTTGACCAGATCTCCCATAAATGGCCTGCAAAGGTGCGCTCTTCAATAGCTTCCCTGCATAAAAATGACTTTGGATTGGAAAATATTCAGCATAAACCTGCTCTAAATGTCCATGGATTCAAGAAGACCTGGTTTATATAGATCTGAAGTTGGTAACCATCTCCCAACTTCTCCTCGATATCTGGCCTTAAAAAGGGCCCAATATCCCCCAAAAAAGACCAATATCTCCAAAAATCAGGCTAAAATCCATAAAAAAATCATATTGTATAGTTGAAAACCCACTTTCTGAACATAATTTGGGTGCAACCCCTTATTAGCTATCCCCTAGTCGTATGCGTGCTACCCACGTGGCATATCGCCAGGAGTTAGCTCCTTAATTGTCTGTCCCTGGTCATTTTCTATGCCATATGCCCAGGCCTCAAGCTCCACGCACTCCATGTATATGGGTATAGCCCTGTTCCGTTAGCCCCTGGTCAGCGGGCTAGCCTGACCGACCGAGGCTAACCCTCTGTATTCTCATGCTAACCAACTAACGAAATTATGGGTCCTATGGTGTTGAGTGATGGAATCGTGGGCTGTGGTATATACATAACAATCACCCGCCAAAATGGAGGTAAGGTCATATGTGGTGGTTACATGGTGTGCACGTTGAGGCTGGAGCTAGGCCCTAGCTCTTAATCTATCTGAATTCTAATAAAACCAAACTTAAATACCAATATTCCACTATATATAACAAGCAACATATGCGGTGGACTGGCTATCCCAGCCCTACCAAAGCTTTAGCACGGACCGAAGGTATGGGGTTCAAATCTGGCGAACTCCGTATATTTTTGCAAGAACCAAACAAAAAATGAATGGGTGCCATGTGGAAGCCCATGTTCAGGCCACATGGCACTACACTATTCGCTAGATAACCACCATGTGTCAATCGTTGATTTGTCCACTTGTATGCCTTGTCAGCGTCGTACAGACGTGGCACATCATGAGTACGGATGTGCCAGGTGTCACCCTTGCAGCGGTGACACATGGCAATCCCTGATTGGTCCACGTATACCTGCCACGTCAGCAACCAGATGTATCCTTCCACGTCATTTGTATGGTCACCTGCCACATGTCACCTCCAGATGATGTCGTGACATTATGTGATTTCTTTTTCATGATTATATACATGCATGATTTTATGATTTCAATGTGACAAATGTCAATCTAAAAAATAATTTTCTAATGAATATATCAACTCATTAAATCTTCTTGGCACATGAATATAAGTAATAAAATCAAAATAGCACTTGAAAAGACATCTCACCTATAAGTACTTTTGAAGAATAGTAGGACCACACACATGGTAGTTTTTATTCAACTAATATATTTCCTATTGTGAATTTGAATGGAAAATCATATGTCATATACTGAGTGTAATGGATTTAGAAATAAATTCAATAAATATACTATACTTGGAAGTAGTATTGGTTGTTGGAAGCAATAAATCACCCTATGGGTTATTCCACCTAAGTTCACCTATGAAAGCAATATTGGTTATTCCACCTAAGTTCACAAGTTTCCATATGGGAGAATAAATCACCCAAGTTTTGGAAGCAATATTTTAGGTGCATCTCCTAGAATTTTCTAGGAATCCTACACATACATGTGCATCCCACAAAATTCACTAATCAAGGACAAAGCATGATAAGAAAAGACCAAAAATCAAAATAAAATAAAACCAAATAAAAATAACTTATATACAACATGTACAAGGGCACCACAAGGCATTCTTGCCTATGAAAAATACCTCTTTAGATAGATCCCCTTATGGGGATTGGTCAAATGGGTTCCCTCATAATCGAAAATATCATAAGATCATTTCCATAAAACATTCTTCATGATGTAAGGATCATTCCACGCCAGTTAAAATTTACTTTCCCCCAACTTATTGTTATTTTGATCATAGACAGACACTACATGTCCTTCTAAGAAGACTCAAGGATAGACACTTTTATCATATTGATCTTTAACTCACTTCTTATCAGACTCATTCCTAGTTCCCACATATTGACATTATTCATCAATGCAGTCCAGATATATAAGTCATTCCTCCTCAAATAAGGTATTGGAAAAGAGATCAATGTCTAATCATAATGAATGGATATCACAGTCAATCGAGATAATGACCTCCACTCCATGCACAAGATAGAATGGGGTGAATCCCATAATGATTTTTACTAAGGTTTGATATGCCAAAAGAAATAAAAATAGCATCAAACACTAGTTGGACTTAATTTTATCAATTACCCTACATGGTTTTTGAAACCTTTTTGACAACTTCTACTTAATCATTTTCCTAAGGATAATATGAAGATGACTTTTCCTATTGAAAACACAACTTAGATGTTAATTTCATCAACAACGTATTTTGGAAATTTGTACCATGATCAATGGTGATTTCTCTGGGTAAAGAAAACCTAGTAATAATGTAATTTAATATGAATACTTTCATTATCTTAACATCATTTAAAAAAGTAGGCATGGCTTCCACCCACTTGGTAAAGTAGTCAATGACCACAATGATCTACTTGTTTTCATCAACAAAAGTTGTATGAAATGTAATAAAATTAACCTCCCACCTAGCATAGGGCACAGGGTGCAAAGAAGCAGGTTGAGAACACATTTTCTTTTTAAACACTTGGAAAGGATGACACTTCTTATCCATGTCAATATAGTATTTAAAAATTTATGGCTAGAAGTATCTTGCATGCAATAATTTCTAGGTTATCTCTGCCCCAAACAAATGACTACCAAATGTTGCACAGTGACAATCATTTATAACTTTCTCATCATCCTCATGCATCAAGAATTGATGCAAGATTAGGTCAACCCCTTAATGATACAAGGTGTCACTAATAATGAGGTAATTCCTATCTTGGTATAAAATGTGTTAATGCTCGTCACAGGATAGGTGAGAGGTGAACCACCGAGTATAGAGATACACAATAATGTCTCCATACCAAGGGTCATTACAGGAAATAAGGAATATATATTTTTTCTAGTAAGGAATCATTCTTTATGGGGCCCTCATGATCTTTGGAAAACTTTGACATCATCTTGATGAAATCCAAGGACTTATTCGACTTTGAGGATGTGAATTCAAAATCAAACTCCTACAATATAACAATCCATTTCGAATAGTTTTTCTTGATTATCCATTAGGTTGAGATATGTTGCATAGGATTGGTATCCACAATAGCCATCATTCATGAAAATAGGATGTAATGTTGAAGATATTTGAAAACATGCTCTACTACCAAAGAAAACTTCTCCATAAGGGAATATCATAGCTCTATTCTTGCGATCCATTTGCTAAGGTAATAAATAACATTCTCTTGATGTGATTCATCCTCCTAAACCAAAATATTCTTATGGTTGATTCATATGTTGCAAGATATAATAATAAATATTTTTTGTAGTTAAGGGGACTCAGTAGTGGGGTAAACATTGTATATTTTTTCAAAGAACAAAATGATTGTTGTGCTTGATTGTACCACATGCATGGGACACCCTTCTTCAAAAGACACATGAATCCTTTTGTGATATCAACATAATTCATGATGAACCATCACAATTTTGTTTATCTCCCTTGTAGGATTTGACGTTGGTGAATGTTTCACAAGGGAAGCAACCAAAGCATTTTCTCAACCTTAAATGAGTCTACCATAATCCTAAACTTGGGAATGATAAAAACAAGTAATCATCTAGATACACTTTTTTCAAAGCATAGAATTACCATTGCACTTGATCATCCCACATAAATTGGACTCCCTTTCTCAAAAGGCACATGAATCATTTTTTGATCTTGACATAATTCACAATTAACTATCACAAAAGTTTTCTTTCTCTTGTAGGATTTGAAGTTGGTGATTGTTGCACCAGGGGGGGAACTAGAGTATTGTCTAAAACTTAAGTAATGTTACTATAATACTTGTTAGTACCAGGTTTAACCTAGTCACTGATAAGAATACCAATCAATATCAAGAGGTCAAATCTAAGCAGAATAGATGTTGAAGGCGATATTACAGTTTTCATGGATTGAGAGAAGTCAACTTGCGCTTGATAAGGCAAAGTTTCTAGAGCTTAGTCACTTATCGAGAGCTTATAAGAGGGATAATCTCACTCAAAATAGGCTCAATAAATTTTAAAACATGTGTGATATCATAATACCAAGGCTTAAAGTATGAGTGCTCGTGAATATTTTGGCCCAATCATCCGACAGTCGCAAGCAAGCTTGATCTACGATGGATAACGCATGTCACATGGGAAAAGATCACAAAATTTAGCACACGCTTCGGGCGCAATGGTGATTTTTAGAGAAACGTGTTGAAATATGGAGGCTTTCACATGACAGGAATACGAAAGGAAAAACCACTCCCATAGGGTCGCGACAGTGGTATTCCAATTTTTTATGTTGCATGTCCACCTACTCAACACACATATTCTGGTCCACATGGTGCCACATGGAGACAATGAAAAATTCCACCTAGACACCAGGGAAGCCAAGCAAAACCTAGCGCGCCAAAAAGACAATTTTTGAGCCTGTTAATGAGAACCTCTTGTACAGAGAGATCCCATTAGGAATTTGACTACCATATCAAACTCAGCTACACGTAGGTTGAGCCCATAATATAGTTCAACATTAACATGGACCAATATCCAGTTGCCATGTGTCTATGGGTCTACAATGATGTAATCATGATGTCATCCAAATTTCATGCGTTCTTCCCCAATTTTCAAAAAGTGTCAAACCTTTGGGAAAGTGACGCATGTTGCAAACAAAGGCACGAAAAGGAATAATTCAGGCGGGTGGAGGATTACTAACATCCTGCCAAATCATTTGAAAAATATGTGATGCACAACAATATATCTAGTGTCATGTTCACATCCTTTCACTAATCATCATATTGTTGCATGTAACTGACAAAGGACATCAATTATTGCCTCAACGTTCCCACTCATGCAAGCCCCATATCTCAATAGATTAGGTTGGGTGTGACAAATAAATTCATCCCATCAATTGCATTCACTAGGAATGTGTCGATATCCTATAAGGGAAAACCAAAACAATCAAAAGAAACCCACCCACACAGTCTCTCCCCAAAAAGGAGTATTATCATCCATCTTGGATACAAACGTCTGTAGAACATTTTCAGTGTTTCACGAACATGAGAATTTCCTTCTCTAGTATCATTAGAAAGCATATATGAACTGAAGGACATATGTGAATCTACCCTAAAGTGTGATTCCCAATCCTATCAGTGCACTGGAGGAGCTTGAAGCAAAATATGCATAGGATTGGTCCATCATGCCCAATTTCAATTGGGAAGTGTTAACTAGAGGAAACAACTAACCCTTCTCCTCGTTGAATTGGGACTAAATAACCCAACACGATATTGGGAATCAATTGAATCACCCTGAGAGTGATAAATAAAAAGTGCAAATCAATTAGAAACCATGAGCGGTATCAACATTCTAACAAGAAGTATCTGTCTCCAAGAAGAAATATTGGTCTAAACAAATGGTTTTACTACAAACAAAGAACCTATAAAGTAAGGCAAGGAGCTCATTTTTCAGATCAACACTTTGGGGAATTTAATAGTTTCTTATAACCTGAGTTGCTTGATCAAGACCCCCTCAGGAATAGATAGATTTTTAAGGCTGCAAGATTCATGAGATTCATCCCACACGTTATGTTTCAATTTGTGCTTATTTTTGTGAATGTGCTCTTGTAAATCCACCATCTCATTTTGGCTTCTTGTATCACATCCCCATTAATAAAATATCAAGCAACAAGTTATATAGCATGTTCAATGTAACTATGTATTGTATGCTTATGATATTGAAGTGATTTTCTCTTAACAATGACAACTTCTTGTCATTTCTCCTTATGTTTAATGATGTACAGAGGGTAACTCCATGGATTTAAATGTTTGAATATTTCTATTGTTTGATGTGTGTTTTAGTGATTTGGTGCATTTGTTAAAACTGTTGAATTCTTAATTGCTCAACACATTATTCTTTTCCATAAGATATGATATTCATTATTAACAATGCCTCATATGTTTATCATGAATTTCTTCTAAATCCATCACATACGCATATTTAAACTCAATTTTATAAAACACTCATGGAAAAATGCCTCTTGAGGATGAAAGTTTTAATATCTCGACTGAGATTGTTTAAGGGTTGAGATTTCTATAAGAGAGAGGAAACAACTCACCCACATTTTTTCATGATTTCTATTATTACAAGCATGGATTTAAGGATCACCCTTATTCTTATCTCTTGGGGTGCCTCAACATCATTCCTCTAACATCCTAGAACATCTCGAGGGACAACATCCAAAATGGCATCGTTGTGGGTTCATATTTTGAATCCTCTTTCATGCCCTAATGTTGGTTGGTTATCTTAGTTATGCCTTTAACATGATTTGACCTGGGTTCAGGTCTACTGGGGATCCAACAAAGCCTCTAAAACTATCGGCCCTCCTGGTAAGCCAAAAGGCAGTGCAGCACACAGAGTGCATTACACAGTCTCACCGGAGATAGTCCTAATGGGTGACTACAATGCTTGGATGCTTGCAGTCCATGACTGAATGGGGATCTGTGAATTTTGTATTTTGAATTATATCTAATTATTAAATCAATATACCATCATTCTCATTCATGTGTGTAGTGTAATTAGATCCATTCATTCATTCATACATCATTCTAACATATACTTATTGACACTAAAACTGACACAACATTCAATCACATAACATATGTGTTACCGTGGTTCACCCCCTCCTGGGCTACGTCCACAAAGATCTGGATCTCAAGATCTTGCATTATGGAAGTTCCAAAACTACAGCGCTGCACGCTTACACTCATCCTCAGTCGGGTCGATATTTGTTATGAGGCAAACTAGATCACACCAGACTTCTGAGCTTGTGATCTAACCCTCAGGATCTACACTTCTGACCCTCTACAGCTCAACATCTTACAAGAATGGATTGGATTAAGTCATGTTAGAGACCAGATACTCCTTCTCCCACAATTAACACTCAATAAATTAAAACCCCCCCCTAGACCTTCTAGGTATTTATTTATATGTGTTTTTGGCTCATCAGTCATTACATTCTCTTACCAAAACCCTAACATAGTTAGGTCTTCTTGCATGTTGGCCTTGCGCGATTTCTTCCTTTGCATGCGCATTTTCCTTTCATCCATTTCTCTTCCTTCCAGTTGTCTTTCTTTCCCACCTTCTTGCATGTGCACCTCGCATGCCTCCCTGCCAACTGTATTTCCTCCATGTCATGCATTTTCCCAAAAATGGGCCTCTACCCAACATGTCTTCCTTTAAATATTTCTTGGCAATGAGGGTGTCAATATGGCTTCACATTTGATGGTTTTTCTTCACTCTTCACACCCATTTCATCTATCTTCTTTTCAGAGACAATGGAATCCTTGATCATGTGTTATTGGTATTTGATTACTCTAGCCTTGGAAATAATACCATCATATTTGGCATGTACATCCTCTAGATGGAGTTCAAATTCTTCAAGTCTCTTGTGTTGACCTTCTTGAATATTGTTTTATTTCTCCTTTTGAAGTTGCAATGTGACCCCATCTATCCAATTTTGATGTCCTTCTTCAATTCTAGATAGCATTTTTTATATTAACTCATCAATATTTAGGGATTCCTCAACCTTCTTGCAAATTTCCTCTTCAAGACTTTTGGTAGATTCTTCATTCAAGATCTTTATTTCTTCTTGATTTTGACAATTCTTTTTTTCTTCTTTCAATCTCTTAACTTCATCCAGTAGTTTTTAATTGGGATTTCATAATCTACATATCTCTTCATCTTTCTTTTTCAAATATTCCCTTGAATCATCCTTGTTGGACAAGAATTTTTGGATACAGTTTTTGGAAAAATATTAAGTATAGGAAAAGTGCATGAAAGAAGAAGGAAAGAGAGGGAGTGTACAGCTAAGGTGCATCCAGGAGGATAGTGCACAGACGGAAGATAGCGCGTAGACAAGATAATAAAGAAAAAAGAATAATAAATCCGACAGAGGATAAAGCAAGAGAAGAAAGAAAGAGAATAAATCATGACAAAAGGATGACATCCCAACATTCCAGAAATAGAAGAACAACAGAAAGCAGCATGCAAGTGGAAAAGTATCCCAAACATCCAATTAGCTAAGGAAACTATGCATTATAATGGGGTATTTTTTGGATGAACAGATTAGGGTTTTTAGCCCTAGATTTATGTATAAATATGTAACGGGTTGGGAGAATGGGGCTCCTCTGGTTGTTGTTATTTTTGGGTTCCTCCATATGATTATTATCAAGCAGTATTGTATAATATGTTCTATGGGGTTCTGGAGTTCATGAATGTAAAATTTTGTTGACGAGAAGAATCAATGAATGAATGTTAAAAACATGATACCAAATCTATATGTTATGTCGTTGTGGTTAGGAAATTTGTTGAATGCATGTTCAAGTAGTTTTTCTTTACATGTGATTATGGCGCAATAGTTTGGATGGTTACAGTAATGAATTTATATTATAATTGGTAATAGAATGGTAATATGAATCTAATAATGGATAAGTGATTGAAGAAGAACCTCTGCAAACTAGTACGTGCAGAAATAGTTAAGTCAAGATGAATAGGATCATAACCTCCCATCCCCTAAACGTTGTAGAAACATGGTTCATGCAGTCTCAATAGATACCCCGGGTGAGACTTCATCTGCACAATAAAGTGATGTCAAAAGGGCTGGTGTTTGGTGGGTTTTGTTGCTTGAAAGATAATATTGAACCTAGGGTCTTCCAACCATGTGCAATGTCAAAAAATGGTTATGTTGTCGGAACCCAGAATTTGTGATTAAGGAAATGTTTTGGAGGTCAAATAAGAAAGATATCTCTGAATGGTTGGAAAGAAAGGAATGAGACTTTGCTCAATAAGAGAATATAAATCCTCAAATGAGTGACAAGCAATGGATGCAAAGGTATGTGTATACATAACTGCATGAAATTTTCTTTGGCGAATTTCCAATTATTCTGACTAAGTGGCTAGAAAGATTAGTGGAGAATACTGGAAGGTATAGAAATGCAATGCTGAGGAATTGGACTCATGATTTGGTAAGAGAATTGAATTCTATAACTAACCCAACTAACCGTGTAGTTGATTTCTAGTTAGATAGCATACTAGGAGGTTATATTACAAAATTTGCAATAGATTGTACCCAATCATACAATGTTGTAGAAAGGGACATTTTCAAGGGTTTGTGGCGGAGGTTCATGAAATAATTATGTACGTGGATAAATATGTTGTTGTGTGACATGTGTGTGAAGACAATGCAATATGAATGCTAAAGGGGTTCACACACATAAGGGAACCGGGGGATGACAAGAGGATAGTCTGAGAACATGAGAGAATGAAAGAAGTAATGAAGAAGGAAGGAAGGGACTAAGCATGCAAGAAAAGGGTATACCAGAGGAAGAATACGATTTTGCAGTATTGTGCAAAGGAAGGAAGTACATGAGGTTAAATATTGAGGATGGGAAAGGAGAGTGGCACAGTGAGCCAAAGGGGAGAGAACCTTGCACAATAGTCTAAATCATGGAGATACCATATATAGGAGGAAAAGAAGAGGAGTCCCAGTCCAGTCCAGTAATAGAAGAGTCATTAAGTCCTCCTCATAATAAGTCTTGTGTCGAATCCATGACCCTGTGTGTGTCACCACAATCAAAGATAACATTTGAAGACTTTTCAAAGGCCATTGTAGTTGTCCAAGGAAGACAGAGTAGTAGCAATCAAAATAGTGGAAGTAGTGCATAGAGTCAGAGTCGGAATCAGATTCAACCAGCATCACCGAGAGGAGGGTCTACACAAAGAAACATGGAAGGGGTAGATAATACTCTTACACTTCCTGAGTTCCAAGGAGTGGGGTCAGAGGACCTAGAGAAGCATCTATTTGTCTGTGAAATAATTTGGGCCGCTAAGAACATACAGGATGAGGCTATGAAGATTGTGCAATTAGCGATAACATTTAGAGGTCATGCGCTAGTATGGTATATGAAGTTGCAGATTATCACACCTGTAGGACAGGCTAGGACTTTGGCAGAGATAAGGCAAGTGTTGTTGAAAGAGTTCAAGAAGACAAAGTCGGAGTCGCAATACATCACAAAACTAAAGGAGATTAAACAGGTGAAAATAGAGTTAGTATTGGATTTCGATCAGAGGTTTAATTATGTGATGGGTAGACTAAATTTCTATATCCCATATCAATAGTATCAAGAATGGTTTATTGCAGGGCTTCTACCACACATTCACAGGACAATGATTCAACCGAAGGTTGTGTCGTAGCCTAAGGCACTGGAAACTGAAATGAAACTAGAATCATCTCTGTAGGAGGTAGTGGAGGAATGGAACAATTTTAGATGCAGTTGGTTTCTTTAACGATTCAACTAGAAAAACTTACAAAAGCGAAGGAGAAAAGAGAACAATTTTGGTGTACCAAGTGTAGGAATGAAGGCCATCATAAGGACGAATGCCTAGCATTCGTGTAGTATATGGAAACTAGAGCATTGAATTCATTACGAGGAGGAGGGTATTTCAAGATATGTAAGAATGGGGACATCGTCCCACTAAGTGTTCATTACTACAAAACTACCAAAGTACATCAAGAAACATTTTTTGCAGTTTTTGTAAGTATGCGGGACATGAAGAGAAGGATTGTCGTGTGTACGACTTAATGAGGGAATGCACATCAGATATGTATGGGATTTAGGAGGAAAATGTTGGGACAGAAGGGTGTGGTCCACAATAAAACAATCAAAGAGGTTTCAATCAAGGGAACAGAGGAAACTTTGGTAGAGGACGAGGAAGAGGAAATTTTGGTAGAGGAGGAAGAGGACCGATAATATGTTATAACTATAATCAACTAGAACACTTGGCCCTTGACTTCATGAATCCATGTACAACATGCACATACTGTAGAGCACCAAATCATGTGACAGAATATTGTCCTTAACTAGTTGTGAAATGGCAGAACAAGGGTAACCACAACTAGAATGAAAATCAGGATGTGTAGAAGATATCGATAAAGAAACGAAAGAAAGGACCAAGAATCGTATTTTTTATGTGTGGAGGAGCTAGAACAAGAGTTGATATGAAAAATGGAGGAAAGAAGAATGAGCAATGGGTAAGGAAGTTAGCAAGGCCTATGCTAACCTTTTTCAATCCTCAGCAAGAAAGGGAGACATATCAGAGAGAAAGAAAATAAGTACTTGGAAAGGATGGGGGAGCATCAACATCATTTGTGCCTTAGGTAGAAGACCGCATTATGCCCGAGAAACCAAATGGAAAGGTAAGCATGCTAACAAAATTCTTGAGGAGTTGTGTAGAGATAATGAAAAGGTAAGCATGCTAACAAAATTCTTGAGGAGTTGTGTAGAGATAATGAAATATGAAATTACACTCAGTATGTTATATAACATGATCGATCACTATACAAGAGGAAAGGAAACCCCTATCGCATAAAGGATGGTAAATCAGGTACTGCACAGGAAGAGAACCAATGGAGAATTCAGATTCAGTGCACAGATTGGGGAGCATAATGTGGATAATGTCATCTTGTAATTGGGATATAACATGAATGTTTTACCTAAGAATACATGGGAGATGATGGGAAAAACCAAGTTAGTATGGTCTCTCGTTCAGTTAAGGCTCTTGAATCAACATAAAATAGTCTCGATTGGTCATTTGATAGGAGTACTTGTGAACATAGATGGGGTGTGCAGTATGGCAGAGTTTGCAGTTATTGATATTGTGGACGTAATTCAACCATATCCAGCATTGATGGGAGTGGAATGGGATTTTGATAAACAGGAAATCATTAACTTGAAAAGGAGGGAGATGATATTTGAGGTTGGATATTTGAAATTTATTTCACCTTTGGACCCATTAGAAGGAAATAGATACATAGATCCAACAAGAGGGAATTACATTGACAACTTATTTAACATGGTTGTGTGTATGGAGGATTATGTCAACCCCACTTTGTATTAGTTCATGTGCATCATATTCATAAGAAGTTCTAGAGAATTAGAAGCAGAGGATGCATGAAGTGTCAACTAGATGATGTGCACACATAAATCGATCATTGCATTAGATTGAAACAGAGCTGTGTAATCCACCCATGTATGAAGGATTAACTCATATAAGCATGTTTTTAAAGGAATTTGAGTTTCAGGTACCCGAACAATAAAGTTTGTTATAACTATATGTTTTCCTAAAAGTGACTCCAGCCAGATGGTGGGTTGCACACAGAGAGGGCTTGAAATATTGGTCATTGTGTAGTAGACTCATGCAAATAAGGTTTGGTATTGAGGAAGAAGACATTGCGCAGAAGTATACATGAGAGAGTGACCCAGTAGGTCATGTTGAGAAGTGCATGGATTTATGGATTTTAGTATCGGAGATAGAATGGACGCACATATTTATATGCACACTTGACCCAATTCCAAAGAACTGGTATTTGGAATTAGAAATGCACCGGGAGATAGCACGATGGGAACAGTTGGTCCATATGTTTAGAGTCAAGTTGACATTCGAACATGAATATCCATCAATAGATGCAACATTATAGGTTATTCAAAGTAATGTCTTCTTAGAAAAAGGGATGATGGAGGTAGTATCATTGTATAGTGCGAACAGAGCCAATATAATTGTCCATGAGTTATTGGAATGCTGCAATGTAGCTAAGGAAGAATGGGATGAAGAAGATCCTAGAAATGTACAAGTACCTAAAACAAAAGGAGAACGAGCATTATAAGGGCTATACCTTGAGTCCACCACATATGCACAGTTGATAAAGACGTGGAAGGTAAACATTGGGACAATAGAGAATCCCAAGTTTGTGTAGATAGGAGATTATTGGAGTGATGAGACAATAGAGAAGATCACAAACTTACTTAGAAAATACCAAGACCTATTCCAAACGACATTTTTAGAGATGAAGGGGATAGCTGGAGACTTAGGTGAGATGAATATTCCATTGAAACCAGGTGCTAAGACAGTTCAACAGAGGCCTTACAGGTTAAATCCAAAGTAGAAAGAGAAGTTGAAAGTTGAACTAGGAAAAATGTTGGCTGCAACAATTATCGAAACGGTAGAAGAATCCAAATGGCTCAGTCCAATGTTAGTTTAGGAAAAAAAGATAGGTGGAATTAGGATCTTCATGGATCTAAGGACATTGAATGATGCGTATTTACATGATCCATTTCCAACACCATTCACAGATGAGGTATTGGAGAACATAGGAGGACAAGAAACTTACTCTTTTACAGATAGATTCTCTAGGTATGATCAAATAAAAATTTTGCAGGAGGATTGGGACAAGACCAATTTTACAATAGAGTGGGGGAGTTATTAGTATACATTCATGCCCTTTGGACTGAAGAATTCCCCGGTGGTATTTTCAAAAGTTGTGGTAGCAGCATTCAAGGAATTTATTCATAAGTTCCTTGAAGTGTACCTGGATGATTGGGAATTTATTCATAAGTTCCTTGAAGTGTACCTGGATGATTGGACTTTGTTTAGTATACTGAAGGATCACATAGAAGTACTCATGGTGATGTTGGATACGTGTAGACAGTGTCATATTTCATTGAACCTGAAGAAGTTTATCTTTTTCACACTGTTTCAAATTTTGTTGGGACATGTAATCTATAAACATGGATTGCTAGTAGATCCAGCCAAGATTGCAATCATTCTAGATTTAGAACCACCTACATCAATCAAAAAACTGAGGGAAAATTTGGGTCATATAGGGTATTATAGGAACTTTATTAAGGGCTACACGCAGATCACAACATTGATGGAAAATTTTTTCAAGAAGGTAGAAAATTTTCAATGGAACGAAGATTGTTATAAGGGATTGGACATCTTGAAACAGAAACTGGTAACCGCGATGATTTTGATATTTCTAGATTTGAAAAAAGAGTTCCATGTAGATGTAGATGCATCATCCATAGCATTGGGTGTAGTAATATCTCAACCAGGGGAAGGAGACATAGATCACCCAATTATTATTGCAAGTGAGAAGTTGTCTATGGCAGAGAAGAATTAAACTACCACGAAACGAGAAAGATTGGAAATGGTCTATGCACTACAAAATTTTAGATATTATTTACTAGGGTCTCACTTTAATATGTACACATACCATTCTAAATTAAAATAATTAGTCAATAAGACATTATTGGGGAGGATAATATGTATATTCCCACTATTGTTCTAGGAATATGATTTTGAGGTTTTAGTAAAAACGGGGAAGTTGAATGCAGGGCCAAATCATATATCCCGCATTTTTCGTTACTTCAAAAATTCTTACTACCTTTCTTGGGCTGACCCAAGTTCAGGTCTACCATGGTTTCCAACAAAGCCCCTTTAAAACTATCATCCCCTATGGTAAACCAGAAGGAAACGCAGTACACAGAGTGCACTACGTAGTATCACCTGAGATAGTTCTATTGGTTGTTGAAACGCTCAAGTGCTTGTAGCCTAGGAATGAGTGGGGATCTG
>CBVK0105370474.1:0-12203 GCA_900067695.1 Picea abies | reverse complement strand
CCGCTAGAAGGAGGGTCAGATGACAATCCTACCCATGTGGAATCATTTCATTAACTTTTAACCAGCCCATGGCTCCTCTCCGTATCCCTGTATGGGATGACCCTTTGAGTCTTCCAAAACCCACCGAGATAATCCCAACCAAGACAATTAATATCTTTTCAAAAACAAAATTTGATGGTGAAGGGCATGTCTTTTCACTCACACACCTTAATCAGTTTGACATCACTCGAAAAAATATGAAGATTATTCAAGACAATGAAACATGTCGACTATTCATCCTCACATTCGAAGGACGAATTAAAACTTGGTTTAGGACGTTGCCAATGAAATCGATTCATAGATGGAATTTTTTTATGGAAATGTTTATCACTGATCATGAAGATTATCTCTATGACGAACTCTTTGATGAACTTATGAAAATCCGTAGGCTCGGAAACAAATTAGTGGATAAATTCTTTCGAAGAGTTATGCATATTTATTGTAGATTTCCTCAAAATGACAAACCCTCAAACCAACGAATCCTTAATTGGTTTTCATATCTTGTCTCTATTTCTGAAGGATACGATCTAGATGATCAAACCATCTCTCATTCACAAGATTAAGATCTGACCATGAAGGAAATGGGGTATATGATCTCTGACCAACACTCTATTAGTGTGGTACATGATCTCTGACCCACACTGACAGGTACCTGCATGCCCAGTGTCACCAACACCCAACCTAAAAATCTGTCGTTCTCAAAACTTTGGTCACTAGAACCATTCAAATATCTTCCCCTCATATTTTATATAAAGAGAGAGCCCACCTCACCAATGCCCTCAGATCTAATGGCTACTCCACTTCACAAATCAACAAATGTTTTCACTTAGCCCCTCACTCCAAAAAAGAAGAAGGCCCCATCCTCTACCTCGCCTCTAACTGTTGTCTCCCTTCCCTACATCCACGGTGTTACTAATCACATATCTAAACTCTTAGCTAAAAATAACATCAAAATCATTTTTAAACTCCATAAAACTCTCAAGCATATTTTCAGAACTGACAAGGATAAATCTAACCCTATGCTAAGACAAGGGGTATATCTAATTCCCTGCTCCTGCGAAAAATCCTACATTGGTTAGACAAGTTGTTCAATCAAAACCCGGCTTAAAGAACACATAACTGACACTCTCCACAACTGTGTCTCTAAATCTACAATTGCAGAACACTCCCACACCTCCAAACATATTATATGTTTTGACCAAGCAAATATCCTTGCACCAACACCTTAGTACTCCTCCCGCATCATTCATGAATCACTTGAAATTAAAAAAATCCCAATAACTTTAATTGGGAAGACGACTATAGATTCAACGAATCATGGAAACCCACTATCCATCACTTACTTCGATAATCCTCTCTCTTTCTTATCTCTCCTCTCTTAAACTTCTTTCTCTGCATCCTAATTCTCAACTCTCATGAGTCTCCTCCCCCAATGACATTTCCTTGACTTTTCCAGACTTTCTCTTTATTTTAAACTCTTTCTCCTCTCTCATTACCTCCCCCCCAATATTTCCACCTTCTCATAAATTTATATCATTCTCACCTTATTCAAAACTCTTATTAATGCTTTCTCACATATTTTAAGTCCTTCATGTTTATATAAATTTTTAATCCTATCTTTTACATTTTAATTTTAATTTAATTTACAATTTATTTATTATTTCAACCCGACTAATTTCTTTCCCTTCTTTATTATTTTTCTTTATTCTTTTTTCCTTTAATATTATTTACTCTTTCCAACAACTAGTCTTCATCCTTCTCGTAATATTCAAAACTCCTAATTTCTCCTTTTATCCTTATCATTATTTTCACTTGTTTAAATTATTCTAGAATATTATTTCCCTCAACAGGTTTCTTACCCCTCTTTAACCTTTCTCCATTTAGACTATTAATTTTTATCTCTTTCAACGTCTCTCTCCAACGACCATTTTTCACCCTATTTATTTCCCTCCCCAACATACTCTTTCTAATCATTCTTAAAGCTATTTCTGTCCCTAATGATGGGTGGAGTGTCCACTTGAAACATCATACGTTTCAAAAAATCTCACGCAATTAAATATCCAGAAGATACACACATATTATGGCCAACTGTGAAAGCCTACACACTAAAACTTACTATCTTGTGCTACTGAAAGTAGTTGTTGTAGGAATACTTTACAGTCTGGGGAAGAATCATATCAACTATCCATGGTCCTATTTCTCATACCTTATTGATCATTCTATCAATGGTTATATTTCTATCAAAGGATTATGGATCAACGTATTGATGTTGCAGTATCACATATTCATTTTCTTGGTTCTTGAAACAAATATTTGTAAGATAAAATCTGTTACAAATCTTCTCAGTAGAGTTAGACCCTTAATAAGGCATCGATTTCAATAATGTTAGAGTTAGATCATTGATTGGTTCGAAAGAAATGCAAAGTCTCAAAGTAGATCATGATCACCATATCTTAATTCTTTCAGAATGGTATCTATTGAGTTGATCTGATTGCTCATTCCATTGTTATACTCTTTGAGTAATCAAATGCAGTATCTTGAATTGGACTTACTGACTAGTTTTCATTGGTTCTCCCTTGATATGGTCCTATGTTTATTTTCCCATGAAGTACGCTGGTCTGGTTGTTTTCATCTTGATTTCATGGAGGGTTTTACATATGTTTTTGCTGCTTTTGGGTTTTCAATTGTTGAATGGAAGGTATATTACAACCAAGTCATGAAACTCTCAGTGGAGCTCGTTCAAACATTGGTCCATTAAATTTTGGGAATTCTCATCGAGAATAATATTTCAAACCTCAACCAACTACACAAGACTCGAGAACCATGAATTCCAACCTCTAAAACACTAATCAACATAATGGTTCTTAAATGCACTTCTTCAAGGAATAACTGGTGATCAATACAACCTTAGTCTTTTGCTGCTCGAAAGGGGACCTGCACTCAATAGACCAACATTCAAACTAAGTCTAATCCACCTCTCTACCAGAATCTAGGTGACATGAACTGGTAAGACTCATGAGTTGATTTTAGGAATCCAAATAGGTATGGTTCCATATATTTTCAAAGGCATTATCTTTTTTATTTAATGTCCCATACCATCCCGGATGCAAGATTTATTTCTAGTTTACATTATGATATCTTTGTAAACATGTTGTTTCAGGAGGGATTTATCTTATTTGACATTACTTTCAGTCATATTTTCTAACAATTCAAATAATGATGTTTGAAATTGGTTAATAAAGAAATTCTAAACATGGGTCACTAGTTTTGATTGGTGATATGTATTTATCATTGTGTGCAGATCCCTCTCGTGGAAGTTCATGCTCTTTTGAAAATAGGACATGAGTCAAGGAAAATAAAAGGTACAAATGCACAATTGGCACCACACACATGTTTTGAACTAGTGAAGAGATGAACATGTCACACTATAGCATAAGTTTTAGAGTTGGAAGTGGTACATAGTGGGTGAATATCCCGCGTGGATAAAACTAAGCATATCATGGGTGACAAATGGAATTTCATTGAAATCCATTACTTCTTGGAGCACAAGGATGAAAAGATGAACTGGAAATTTTCAAAAAATCACGATGAGAAATGCAATTCTTAGCCAACGCTTGCACCTAATCCCATCTGAATGAAATAATATGTGTATAAACTTTCACATGGATTAGTCTTATCAAGTGGCTACAAGCTTCTTGCTGGTTGGAATGCATGAACGTCCTTAGAGCTACTGGAAACACTTACATTCATGATCTCCTTCTCAATTTAATTTCTTTGCAGACTGCATATGATCATCATTTACCCAAGGTTTCATTTTTTAGATGTAACGGGTTTTGGGCCGAGTTCATTTTCTAATTCAAAATACGTCTTTTCTCTCTCTTTCCTCATCATCTTGTCCCTAGAGATAGTCTGTTCTCTAATGTCTGATTGTATTTTAATTCCTCATTATATTTGATGACATGCAAATATATCACCTTCGTCTGTCTTTTACAGGAAACACCTTACGCTAAAAAGAGGCTCAAGTAAGCTTGCATCTCTTTCCTAGCTCATGAGTAGAATTAGGGGTATTTGTTTGAACATGAATCATAATTATTTCAGAATATTGTGACAATAATCAAACCATGACTTAAGATAGTGTTTAATCAATGATCATCCTCATATATTGGCGGATGAGAAAATCCTATGTAACGGGGGAACCATCCACACACTAAGTAGCTGCTCACGTCAAGGGTGAAGAGTCAAAGTCTAAAGGATGAAAACCAAAAGGGATATCTTTATGTAGCTAGGTGCAACAAATATTAAAATAAATCTCAATAGTTGACAATGATCCGCTATCAAGCTAAATAATGTCATTGCTTTCCCCATCCACCGAATGCTAAGCATGCACTAAATAAATCAGAAAAGAATGAGAAAGAAATTTTGAAAAGACTAGGGGACATGCATATATCTTCGTCGGGGCTATGGATGCTCGTTGGTAGTGGAGAAAGGTCTGTGAATCCGTGGTGACTCTATCGGGGCTATGGACACTCGCGGGCAGTGGACCAACACCTAGGATATATATATATATATATATATGCACCTAGTGACAAATATTTATTTATTCCAAACCTATATCAACCCCATGAAGAAGATACCAACCTAAATCATCGATGCAGTTTAAGGAAATAAATATCACCATCATTCATCCTTTATCTATAATAGACGAGCTCTACTATCCAATATGCAAGCATCACTAGTGAGCCCACCATAATATTTTAGGTAAATGTTGCACATTAATTCCAAAATTTCTGATCTTAAAAGTAAGTATATGACCTTCTACATTTTTTGCTCATAAGTTAGGGAAGACTAGTAGAGATTCTGGCTCCACCTAGTGTGTCGCCATTTGTTGTGCCCGCACAACACCATCTAAACTTTTCTATTGAAAGTTCTCTCATTCTCTCTCATGCAAATGGAAAACCTCAAACCCCTCTTCCCACTCTCTGTACTTTACCATTTGTAGCGATTCTTCATGCTTGAAACCTCTCCTATTTCTTCTCCGACTCAACTCCTTCTCCTTACTCCCGTTAGTCAGGTTCCTATCATTACCAATGATTATACATTCCATGCATGACCGGATAACTAATGACTGATAGCCTATCTTTCTTAATCTACATTATGTTGCAGTCATGATTAAATATGTTTGTGTAACCAAAAATTTTCATTACACATACCATACCAGCATGCACGTCTTGTACCTTCTTGATTTTATGACTAACCATGATCATGAAAGTGTCTTCTATCATCAGGTAGGTTAATTGCAACATATATGAGACTCACATTGGCTCTGAAATGCATTTCAGAGGTGAATCGATCCTCCCAGCTCTTAAATAGTGTTAAGTGCCCCAAACGTCAATTGGTTGTTTTCATGGATTTATATTTCTATGTTACTGACACATTAGCTTAGATTCAATGGATGAAATAATATCCTATACAACAGAGATGACACAAGAACTGGATTCAGGAAAAGCAACAACAAGAATGAGGCCCATACTTCTGTTAAAAAATGCCTTTGAGCACAATTTTTGGGCATTCTTCAAAGTGTATTTTTCACCATCAAAATAGGCCTATTATACAAATTACACAATTACAATTCCAACACAACTGACAAAATCGAAATACAAGGTTCGGAAGTGCAAAAATGATCACCAAGGAGTTCTCACCAAGCAAGCCTTGTCAATCATGGCCATCATTAAAAATGGATCCACTTAAATGATTGAATAACATGTTCAATTATCTTGATAGAAGCATTTCTTTGTTCTCTCTGCATTGCAAAAATGACACCTCAATCAGACATTTCATGAGAAAGTTAAGGACTTTGAACTCGAACTCTTATTGTTTCTTGTCTATAAAAGGACACTTAAATTTTTTATTTATTTTTCTTCCCACGAAGGAGGAGTTGTCGAAAAATTCTCTGAAACACACTATAGGAGTTCCTTGATGAGCTCTGGTTCATACCGGAGGAAGTCCCACAATCTCCTATGAAAGTTCCTTCAAACTCCTTCAAAATTTCCTTCAAATCACTCCAAGTTCATTCAAAATCCTCTAGTTTACACCAGAGGAGTTCATTCAAAATCCTTTGGTTTACATCGATGGAGTTGATTCAAAATGGTCTGAAATAAACCATAGGAGTTAATTAAAAATCCTCCGAAACAAACTAGAGGAGTTCATTCAAACTCCTCTAAAGAAAACCATAGGAGTTCCCACAAACTCCTTCGAAACAATTCAGAGGAGCTCCCATTAACTTCTCCAAAACAAATCAAAGGAGTTCCCACAAAATTCTTCGAAACAAATCAGAGGAGTTCCCACAAAATTCTCTGAAACAAATTGGAGGAGTTCCTATTAAATCCTTCGAAACAAATTGAATGAGTTCCCATTAATTCCTCCCCAAAAGGGACAAGACACTACACAAATTCCTTTTGTAATTGGGCCATAACTTTTGACTCGGGTGTCTGTTTTGCACATTCTCTATACTGTTGGAAAGGTATTTTTGAGATATATAACGTCCTAGTTATATGATTTGAGAAATTACTCACCTATTGTATACATTTTTTGGGATTGATATTTGACACCTTATTAACAGCCTCTGGGAATACGCCACCTTAATCAAGGGTAGATGAACTAGTAACCAAACTCAGGGAAGCACATATGAACTCTCACTTAGTTAATTTTTCAATTATATGGTTTTTAATATGTAGTTTTATTAGTTTATTTTTAGTTCACTCTGAGGTCACTCATTTGTTGCATGTTGGATGGTGCTAGGTACCAGTGCTGAGGGGAGGTCGTACTTAGCATCCTCACAATGCGATCTACAACCAAGGAAAATAGAGCATTAACAACATCAATGATTGTCGCAAAAAAGGGAATCAAGCTCAAATAACTAAAGAGGGAGTCTAAACCCTATGATGATCAGAGTTCCCAACGCCCAAGCCAATCTTATGGTGGATGAGGTGCACTATAACCAAAATATATGATGGCCCACCAATGCTAAAAGACAAATTTGAAATGCAATTGGTGTCTTTATTCTTTCATCGTTACAAAGAGGATAAATAAAAATGACTGTAAATGAAAGGTCACGGGGGAAGGTGTAAGGCTAAGAGTCACATTGAAAGGGGATTTTTGGCTCTTCAAGCATTGTACATTTCTTAACTATTTTAGGAATACAATGTCGACTAAAATTTAGAAGCCATTCCTTGGAGATATGATGTACTATTGATGAAACTGTTAATATTGATACGCCCTTAGGGCTAGATTTGGATAGAGAGAAACACTTGCATGTGTTGCTATTTTGTTGCGAACTATTTCAAGTGGAATGTATAATGTTCACATGGGTTGTAAGGAAACATTTGCTAATAGAATTTTTTGATGCAATATATGTTCCTCTCATAGTATTGAAATTCTTTCTTATATTCTACGTCCTAAGTATATGAGTTGTTGATGTATGCATAAATATGATTTAGAAATTTTTGGTTATGTATGTGTATACATTTGTTTCTAACTTTGCACCTTCATGACAACCATCTGAGTGGGGTCTTAAGCAGATTTTAGTTTCATTGCAACTCATTCACTTACGATAATTATCTTTTAGATAGGATATGGTAGATTAGAAGTAGATTAGATCTCTTCTATGAATTTACGTACTCTTCATCTATATCTTTCGTTTGCATAACCATCCATCATTCACCTTCATCGGTGGACCAAACCGCAACTGGTAAAACCAAACAAGAAATGGCTGCCGGGCCAGAATCTGGATGGGTTCCCTATTCCAAATGGTGAGAGGTATAATTGGGACTTCTTATTGGGGGTAACCCCTATTGTTGATAAAGGGAATTTTGCCTGCATCAACAGAATTGACACTAGAAGAAGGGTCATATGACAAGCATGCTCATGTGGATTCATTTCATTAAATTGGTTTAACCAACCCATGGATCCTCTCCATATCTCTATATGGGATAAACCTTTGAGTCTTCTGAGACCCTCGGGGAGCATCACATTCAAGACAGTTAATATATTGTCAAACTCAAAATTTGATGGTGAAGGGCACGTCTCTACATTCACGCATCTCAATCAATTTAACATAACACAAAAAATTCTTAAGATTGTTTGGGACAATGAAATTTATTTAGTATTTATCCTCACATTTGAAGGACGGATTAAATTTCGGTTTAGGATTACCAATGAAATCGATACATAGTTGGAAACAATTCATGCAAGTATTCTTCATTTCTCATGTAGATTATGTTTATGATGAACTATTTAATGAACTTGAAGAAATCTGTAGGCTCATAAACGAATTTGTGGATGATTTCTTTCAAAGAGCCATGTAGATTTATTGTAGATTTCCTGAAAGTGACAAACTCTTAGACCAAGAAATATTTGATTGGTTTTCATACATTGTCTCTATTTCTGAAGGGTATGATATGAATAATCAGATTATCTCTCATTCACAAGATTCAGATCTGCACGATGAATATTCGATCACCTCTTATCCCAAACGAATACTTTAAAACCTACAGACCATTCAATCCTATCCTCGGACATTTGATACTATGCAATCTAATTTCGGAGAATCGTCTAAGGAAACTATTTAAATAGATGATGTCGAATCTATATTGAATGAAAAATCAATTCACTAAGTTGTTGTAGATTTGAATTATAATTTAGCATTGAGAAAAGTAACGACTATATTCTTCACGAATAATTATGATCTGATGATGAAATATGGGGTGTACATGATCTCTAATCAACACTCTGTCACAACTATGTGGGAACCTTTACCAGAAATCTTAAACCCCTTAGACCCATAGTGGGAACAAACTAGTGTCTCTCCTTTTGAGAATCATGAATATGCTTTGGTTTCTGACGAATCACTCATTGAGGAAATCTCGTCATTTTTAAAATCCGTAGATCTATTTGATAGTAATCTCTCACGTGAGCAATCACCAGCCTATCATTCAGTAGAATATCCACATTTTTCTCACAATGAAACATTGAATGATAAACAAGAACAAGAAGATTTCCTAGCTTTGATTGATCAAAGACTCATTCTTAATGATAGTCCATACAGGATGCATAAAGTTCAAATTCCTTTGGAATTTAAACTTATGGAACATGTTGAATCACAATATAATCATGATAACCATGTTTTCAATGACTATTTTTATTTTCTAGAATTGAATGTGAGCACTAATATATCATTCAATAATCCTATTCAACCTTAAATTTCTGATCTCAATGCATAGATGTTAATGATAGAAGATACAAGGCATGAAGAGCACAACGAGTTTTCAAATCCCCATGTGGAAATCACATAAAATGTGCATCCCATCACCATGCAAGACATAGGAAAAAATGAGCTGATCCAAGAAACATTGTTACCTAAATCTACTCCAGAATCTCATGGCAGTCTTCAGGGGAAGATGCATCACTCGTCCTTGAATTATGTCTCAATACTACAGCACTCCTCACATGATTTTGATGATCTTATAGGAGAAGGATTGGAGTCATATTTTGCTCAATGTTTCACTCAAATTGGCAAATGCAATTTCTCCTCTCTGCATGTGGCTTATGTAAAATGTGGGCTTAGGGAGAATTGTCTTGATAATGAGGCACTTTGGTTTTGATTGATGGTTATGTTGGATTCTCATTATCTTGCTTTGACCTCTGGAATGAATGATACCACCCATATCGAGACTCGCCCACGAGATACACAGCATGCAAATTTTATTTATGGGCCTCATCATGTATGCCTCGTGTTTTTGAATTCCTTCCAAGATTCCTATGGTGTTCATTGTAAATATTATGATGGAATTGACGCTTTGTTGGAGGAATCCTACATGTCTACACTTCTTGTGAATAATAACGCCACCAAATTTCACATGTTGGGTAGAGATTTAATTGATTCAATTCTTCCTATTGTTGATATTTCACTACTCCAATTTCTGCTATTAACTTTTGATGAACATGTGGTTGCAGGTTAGGAGTTTCTTGAAAGGCTACATTGGCACTATGCTTTCACATAGTCCCTTTTTATCCAGTGTAGGATAGCGTAGAAATAGGAGTATCCTAGTTCTTTTACTTCCTTGTATGCTTGCACAGTTTAGATGTTTGCTTCCATTTCTACAAGTGTAGCATAGATTTTGGATTATCTTGGTTTCTTGAATAAAAGCCACCATTTGTTATTAGTTTAGCTCAAGATGGCTTACTTTAGTCTTAATTTCTTTTTTGCATGAGATATTTCTTCTTTTTATTTGATTCATTTCATGTTGTTGTTTAACTAAAATCTTGGCTTAAATTTGGTTTTCATTCATCTTCATGAGGAAACCATGTGGAAATGTGTGGAATCCACCAATGGAGCTATCCAAGTTGGTGTAGAGCACCAAAAACATGGCGTCTTAGGAAGAAAGTTGAGCACTGGTGTTTGCTTGAGAGTTTGGAAGCATGAGATGCAATGTAACAATGAAAACCAATTTGGTATTTTTTTTTTTATTTACCCTACCGCAGTGCGCTTGGCGACAGTGAGGCGCACCAGTGTGTAATGTTCAACGACATTAGTGTGATTTATTTGGTGCATGTAATTTTATTACAAAATATGGTGGCGATACTAGAACATTGAAACACCAGTTCTTTATTTTTCATGAACGCACCAATGTGTATATATCTTAATGACACACTGAGAAAAAAACCTCCGCAAAAACCTCTGGCCACCCACCTACACTATAAACAGATAAGGGATAAATTTTCCAAGAATGCTTTGTAAAAACCACCATAAGAAGGTGTTCTCCTTGTAGTGACACTCAGTGTGTGATCACGCCATTAGATCTGAATGAAGGTGACATATACATCGAGCCGATAAATTAGGATGCACAAAGATCCATTATCGAAAACATCTACCAAATCATAGGGTTAAAACAAGATTACATCAATCCCACAACATATGGGGAGATGAGCTGGAGGAGTGTGAATTCATATGATACTGATTCAGAAGATTCTATGGAGAGATGGAAAAACAAGTTATATGAGGTCTCTACTAGGAGATATGCATAGATTACTAAAGAAATACACTGTATTGGCTCTGAATTATGTGATGCACTGAGATTTGATGGAACATGATCAGTGGATATCTTTTTAGCTCAAATGGTGAAAGCAGTTTTGGAGGATCGAAGGGTACATGCCATGGATGTAGTAGTAGAAGGGACACCTACACACTGGTGGGTGACACACCGTGTGAAAATAAAAGACTGTGCGCAGGTGGTTGAGTTCATAAAGGTATTATTCTAACCAATATTTGAATTTGAATTGGAAAACAGATATAGGGGTGTTGAAGACCCCAGGAGCATATTTCTTAATGTGAATGGCGTTGGACAACCAAGAACATCCTTTGCACATAATGGGTCTGTTAACACATGAATTTGCAGCCTACTTGATAGGACTCAAGCAGTAATTAAGGTTTACCCTCAAGATCATTGTGGTGTAAATCATGTGGCATTCTGCCCATGATTTCCACAGGAAGAATGAAAATGTTTGAGGTCTGAACAACTCAAGCACCCTCAAAATCCAGTCAAAGGGTGTGTTTTTGACCCCTTGGTAAAAATTTATCACATAAAGTTGCCAAGGTCTGCACGCCGCAACCATGAGCACAAAGCACAACAATTAGAGAGGTCTAATATGAACTCAAATCAAATGAGCGAGCAAGTTCAGTTTTCAGCGGAGGAGATTCCATTCGAAATTAAGATTTGCAGAGCCTCAAGGCATCAAGATTGATTTGAAGAAGTGGTGGGCACTGCCTAGAAAAATTCATGGGTGTTAGGCCTCGTCTTGATCCCAATGAAGGAAATTATTGAAGATAGGGGTGACAGTTGAGATCTTGTCTCACCCCATAAATGGAAAGCCTTGCAGAGAGCAACCATGAAGGCAAACTGTCCACCTGAAGCTTCCTCCTAGATGGATTTTCCTGTAAAACACATAACTATGCCTGTCTCGCATCTAACATGAGAAGGCCTGCACATTCTAATGGAGTGGACGCTGACTGGAAACTTTGAATGCAGGGTTCCGATAACGCTCCTAGGAGTTGCAACAATTTTTAGTATATATAGGTAGTTTTGATATTTTGTTAAGGTCGATGGTTG
>CBVK0105370448.1:0-11849 GCA_900067695.1 Picea abies | reverse complement strand
AAATCCCAATTAAACCTCGTGAGTTTGTGCACATAGTATGAAAGCCCAATTAAGCCCCATAAGTTTTTGCACGTAGTCTCAAAGGAGAATATGTTATAAAAGTTACAATATAAAAATAAAATTGATATACATGTTTTATTAAGAAATATGCACAACATAAAGAAATGTTAGAAAGAGGTATTTTGTAAGTACACATAGTTCTAAAGAAAGGTCAGAAAGAGGTATTTTGTAAGTACACATAGCTATAAGGACGAGATGTGATAAAATTTTAAATGGTTTGGGTCACATGTGAATCAATCATTGGTATGGTGAACATGGTGGAGTTGAAGAAGGTCAAAATCCCAATTAAGCCATATGAGTTTGTGCACATAGTTTTAAAGATGAGATGTGATAAAAGTTACAAAATAAAGTAGAAATAGAAATTCAAAATTAATATATGTAAATTAAAATCGATATACATGTTTTATTGAAATTCATAGAGGAAAAACTAGAAAGGGAGTATTCACAAAGGAATGTTTAAAATGGAATTTCGTAAGCAGACATATATGATAAAAGGTTATAAAATAAAAAATAAAAAATAAAATTGAAATTAATATTTAGTAATTTAGTAATTTATGGAAAAGTAATTTAAAGGAAAGGCTAGAAAGGGGCATTTTGTAAGTGGATTTGGAAAGGTGAGAAAGGGAGTGTATATAAAAGAAAGGTTATGGTCAAGACATCATAAAAGGTTAAAAAAAAAAAAATTGAAATTAATATTAGGGGAAAGTAGTGAGCCATGATATTTTGGGCCACATTGTAATTTAGAATATTATCTTTTTTCAGTTACTTTCTTCTCTGGGTCCTTAGCCTCTTCTTCCCATGAAATGAGGTACAATCCTTTTTTGGGTTTGTACACCCGAAAATCCCAAAAGATAAGAAGACGGAAGGAAATAAGTATGAAAGGTGATAAGTATGATCAGGAATGGATGATGACTCTTCAAGGAACCCCCTAGTAGCACCCTATTCCTAAGGGTGACCAACTTACAAGGAAAAAATGACACCCACTAGGGTTAAATAAAGCAAAGAGTATAAATTTCAAGAAAAAGTTCTATAATCAAGAAAGGTCTTTTACAACATGTTCAAATGATTCAAATATTAGAGTGACACTTACCATGATACCCATACTCATTACCTCATGGAGAAAGACCCATTGCCTTCTAGGACCAGGCTAGTGTGGTGGATGTTGGTGGTGGTGGTGATGTGTAGAATGCATCAATCTGAAAAGAAGGGCCCTCCAGGGCTATGCTCTGTCCATTTGGATCTTGGCACTCCATGTATGCAACCTGCGGACCTCAAGACATAATTTCCTTAGTTAACCCTTATTTGGGGGATAACAGTTCCATGTTTGTAATGTATTGTTTCTATTTCAGAATATAATAAACGAAGTTGAGTATTAGGCACCGTTGGTGCTACCTGCACTATATCTATGTCTCTTGTGTTTCACATTTTTTATGTTGTATTCCAGAATGACTAAGTGTTATTCTTTTGTATGCCATAATGAATAAGTGTTAAATAATGTTAAAAATTGCCTAAGTATACAATTGAGTTGCGAAGAGTATGACTGTGACTCATCCAAAGCCTAGAATAGAGTATGGGTATGCTCTAGGTGAAGAGGTGTAGTTTGGGTGAAGTATCCTTGGTTGGGAATGACTCTTAGGGGCATGACAATAGACAATTCAAGTATCCTTGGTTGGGAATGACTCTTAGGGGCATGACAATAGACAATTCAATGATCATCAAGTACACATTGCAGTTAATAAAAAGGAATGAAGTAGGACAAGGATATGGCTCTGTGCATGTGATTTTGATTATGATATGCACTCTACCCCAACACATTTCCATTTCAAGAAAATTTGTAGAGAATTTTAAAGGAAGCATAATTTAATATTGTTTGAAGATGAAAATTTATAATTAAAAGTTATCATGATAACACTTGATAAATCGAATAAAGTCACCACTACAAAATGGGTTGTAATTACATTATTTAGTTAAGGTAGAGTTCATTGTATGAAAGTACTAAGATCCTGGGGTTATATTTTGAAGGGATTTATCCCACATGTGGAGTAGGAGAGTCTTCATCTATTGTTTATATAATTGGTGCTTTCAAGTAAGTTAGTAATGCATTGTTTACATAAAATTGATATACATGTTTTATTAAAAAATATGCACAACATAAAGAAATGTTAGAAAGAGGTATTTTGTAAGTACACTAGTTCTAAAGAAAGGTAGAAAGAGGTATTTTGTAAGTACACATAGCTATAAGGACGATATGTGATAAAATTTTAAATGGTTTGGGTCACATGTGAATCAATAATTGGTATGGTGAACATGGTGGAGTTGAAGAAGGTCAAAATCCCAATTAAGCCATATGAGTTTGTGCACATAGTTTTAAAGATGAGATGTGATAAAAGTTACAAAATAAAGTAGAAATAGAATTTCAAAATTAATATATGTAAATTAAAATCGATATATATGTTTTACTGAAAATAATTCATAGAGGAAAAGCTAGAAAGGGAGTATTCACAAAGGAATGTTTAAAAGGGCATTTTGTAAGCACACATGATATGATAAAAAGTTATAAAATAAAAAATAAAAAATAAAATTGAAATTAATATTCATAATTTATTAATTTATGGAAAAGTATTCCTAAAGGAAAGGCTAGAAAGGGGGCATTTTGTAAGTGGATTTGGAAAGGTTAGAAAAGGAGTGTATATAAAAGAAAGGTTAGGACAAGACATAAAAAGTTTTAAAATAAAAAATAAAATTGAAATTAATATTCAGTAATTTATTGAAAAGTATTCTTAAAGGAAAGATAGAAAGGGGCATTTAAAAAGTTTTAAAATAAAAAATAAAATTGAAATTAATATTCAGTGATTTATTGAAAAGTATTCATAAAGGAAAGAAAGAAAGGGGCATTTTGTAAGTGGATTTGGAAAGGTTAGAAAGGGAGTGTTTATAAAATAAAGGTTAGAAAAGGTTATTTTGTAAAGTGGATTTTGAGGCAATGATAAAAGGAGTGTTTATAAAAGAAAGGTTAGAAAATGGTATTTTGTAAAGTGGATTTTGATGCAAAGGTAAAAGGATTTTTTTAGAATTTTAAATAATATATAAAAGAGAAAGGAATAATGGATTATGTAGAAAAACAAATTTTGTGTTTGAGTGTTGGGCATTTTGTAAAATGGATTTTGATGTGTAAGTAAAAGGATTTTTTTTTGGAATTTTGAATAATATATAAAAGAGAAAGGAATAATGGATTATGTGGGAAAACAAGTTATGTGTCTAAGTGTTCTAAAAGCTATCAAAATATGTTAACTTCATTGTCTTGGTGAACATGTGAGTAGTGTATGTGTCATCTTTACAATTATTTTTCTGAAAGCTATCAAGATATTTTGATTTCATTTTCTTGGTGAACAGGTGAGTAGTGTATGTGTTATCTTTACAATTATTTTTTTGAAATAATATAAATATTAATAAAGGTATTGCATGTCGATAATAGTGAGGAATGAAAAGTATTACTTAGAAGTAGCTGGAATGAAAATTGAATATTTGAGCATGAACAAGATGAAGTACAAATAACCAAAGGGTAAATGAAGAAAAGTAGGAGAGTAGAGGTGGGTTTAAAAATCACATTAAAGGATTCTACGCACATACAACAAAAAAATATAAGTCAAGCAAATTTTGGTGCATCATCGGCCAAAGAAAATAAGAAAATTTGTTTTCTTATCAGTATCCCCTTCTTTAAACAAGCGAAATGTGATCACTAAGATATCATCTCCCAAATTTTGTTGAAAAGTCATGGGAGTAAAAAACAAATTGTAAAGTGGAAGTCTCACGAGAATTGAAATTTTATGTAATATTACATATAGTTTTTAGTAATAAAAATGCAAATTTGTGGTGGAATCGAAGAGTTAAAAAATTATATCCAAGGGTTACAAAGAATTGGAAGGCCAAGAACCACCAATTTTTTTTATAAATATAACTCATGTACTCATATTGGGGGATTTTGCTTGACTTTATAAACTATTTTTCTTGTTAATGGAGAAACCACTATTGGCCAAATTTTATTGGAGATTTCTAGTGTCGCTATGAAATTAATGTAGACTATTACGACTACCCATGGTGGTCTAGAAAGTTGTGAGAATCAGTATCTATTTTGCTTGACTTTATAAACTATTTTTCTTGTTAATGGAGAAACCACTATTGGCCAAATTTTATTGGAGATTTCTAGTGTCGCTATGAAATTAATGTAGACTATTACGACTACCCATGGTGGTCTAGAAAGTTGTGAGAATCAGTATCTATTTACTATAGACTTCTCTCATGCATCTAGTATCTATTCTTACTATCATGTTATATTTCACTAACACCTATGGATATGGAGTTGTAACTTTGATATTTAATTGTAGGCTAACCTCAACTTGGTATTAATGATCCAAGATTTTATGAAATCTATAATTTAGTGAATTCACTTATATTTATTTCTTGCATTCAATTATGTTGGTTCTATGTCTTTTTTCTAATTCGATTAGTTCTAACAGTTGCATTCTACACTTGCAATTGTATTGTTCATTTTTCATTTAGATTTAATTTCATAAAACCAACAATGTAAATCATGCCATAATCCAAAGAGTTCACCATACCAAATGGAAGAAGGTCTAAGTGGGCCCTTTTGCCAAGTGACCCTACTACATTGATGAGAGAACAATTTCTCACATTAACACCTTCCTCAAGAATAGTGACCTCATCATGGGGGACTCTCGGGAGGGGTCAACCAACCCTTCTTCAATCTTATGATTGGAATGATTTGACTCGTAATAAGCTAACTTGAGTGGCATGATAATTTTTCGATAAGATACAATAATAGTTGATACTTTAATAAATAAATAAAAGGCAATGTGTTGTGATGGATTCTCTTTAATTGAGCATGTTGTGACTCAATGACAAATGGCATTTTATGATGGTAAATGTATTCTTTATTTAGCAATTTTCTCTCCCATTCTTTTTTCCTTTCCTGTTCTTGTTTAGAATATTCCACTCCCATTCGTGTTAGTAGTTTCCTCTCCAATTTATTTTTCCTCCCCTCCCCCATTCTCATTTATCAATTTCCTCTCCTAATATTGTTAGCAATTTCCTAATAGTTTATATCTTAATAATAAAAAAATGTGATGTATTGTGATGAATTCTCTTTAGTTGACCATGTTGTGATTTACTAACAAATGGAATTTTATGAGGTTAATAGTATTCTTTATTTAGCAATTTTATCTCCTACTCATGTTTAGAAACTTCCTCTCTCATTCTTGTTAGGAATTTCCTCTCTCACATCTTTTTCTTTCCCCATTCTCGTTTATCAATTTCCTCTCCTAATCTTGTTAGCAATTTCCTCTTCCATTGTTTTTTCCTCTCCCAATAGTTTTTAGCAATTTCCTTGTTAGTATATTTAGACACTTGAGAGTTAGTTAAGATCAACTCGGTCTAATGCGTCATTAGGTAAAAGTGTGTTTCTTAGTTAAGATCAACTCGGTCTAATGCGTCATTAGGTAAAAGTGTGTTTCTTGGTGTGTTTATTTAGTATGCATTTTTAGTTAGGAAATACGATGGTCACAATATGTTACCAACATAGAGTGATATAATGGTTCATAT
Organism: Picea abies; assembly: GCA_900067695.1. Lineage (NCBI taxonomy): Eukaryota > Viridiplantae > Streptophyta > Pinopsida > Pinales > Pinaceae > Picea > Picea abies. The sequence continues at coordinate 6,170 of CBVK0105370448.1, read as the reverse complement.
TCTCCTTGATCTTAATCACTACATTGATCAGTGGATTAACACCCAATTATTCCATGATATCTATTTAAAGAGCATGGGGGTCATTTTTCGATGATTGATTGTGATAAATATATTGTAAATATCTATGTAATATTTTTATTTTTCATTAATAAATTTCTCCAAGTGGCCATGCTAGCTAGGGCCATGGATCTCAGAAAATCATAAAAAGAGCAGAAAGAGTTTTATTGTCAACATATGATCTTTGTCGTATGCTCTGTGTGATCTCAGTAAATTATAAACAAAGGGAAAATTTGTATTTTCTTAGTAAGATAACTAAGATCTAACCCATGTTGTTGTCGAGAAGCAATTTTTTTTTTGTTTGTGAATGCATGAAAAAAAAAAAAATTGAGCACGCATTCCAAGGCTATCTAATGCATGAAAAAAAAAAAAATTGAGCACGCATTCCAAGGCTATCTTCCACAACAATAAAAGAAACACCCCCAATCCTCATTCTTAAGACTATAATTTGTTTTACGCTAGATCACTTGGTTGAAAGTTACTTTACTTAGTAAGATGTCTTGAGTGTTGGATATATTACACACTCACCTATAATTGTTTTCCTAAGTTTGATATTCCAATGTTGAGAATACTTCCTTAGATGAGAATATTCTCTCTAGAGAATAGTCCCCTATAATATGGGGCATTCATCTTCAGTTCAAATTCGGTTACACTCAATTAATCTAGCGGAAGTCACTCATGCATGGAAACCTCTTTTTTATTACCAACAACTGCATGTGTTTCTCTCACTTCAACATATGTGACTCAGTTAATTGATGATTGCATGGATCAATTAACTAGGACTAGGTGGAAATTCACTCCAGTGTCTGTCGGTGAGTGTCTAGATCTCTATAGAACTATAATATGGTGCATTAGTTACTCATTTATCCTATATCTATTGTAAATTATTCACTCTTTTTGTGTGGAATACAGATAATATAAATTATTTCATTCTTTTCTCCAATTTTTGTCTTCTCTCTTCATCCACTATTGCAAGTTGTGTGTGTTTCATTGTTATCTAGATATTTTTTGTAGGTATCTCAAAAACTCTACATGGTATTAGATCCCATGGGCCACTATCAAGGATCATCTCCAACACACTTTTGCAGGTATCAAAGACAAAACAAAGCAATGGGAAAGATGGAATTTATGTTTTACTCGTCGACAATACTTCTCACACCTCATAACTATATGGAGTGGAAGCCAAAGATTATACTTCTTCCTATAAGTAGAGGCTTATACCAAATAACCATGGCAATGGAATTAGAGCCCAATTCCGCCGATGAGCAAAATTACTTTCTCAATAGACAAGATATGGTCATAGGATGTATCTACTTGTCTATTTCTCCTGAAATTTTCCACCAAGTATATGATGAATCACAAGACTGAGCTCCAAATTAATTATGGACCATATTGGAGGTTTTATTTGGGAATAAGTAAGATTGCATGAAAAAAATTGATAAGATAGAGCCAATAAATCAAAATCCACTGGAATATCAATCCTCTCAATTTGAAGAGTCTTCTATACATGTATCTGCACAACTTTTTTCTCCATTCATTGAATATGATGTCTACTCCATTTCAAATCTATTTTTTGAATTTCATATGGAAGATATCATGCATGCATATCAAGAATCACATGAAGAAACTTTTCATGCACCATTCATGCATATCAGGAGCCACATGCATGCATCTCAATAGCCAAAAAGGGGGACATGCACATAAGATTCAATTATGAAAAACAAATTAGAAGAGTTTTTAGAAACAAATTGGATATTTTAATTCCTCTCGGAAAATATCCAATTTCAAAAAAACAATCGTCTAAAACAGATTCAGGGAAGTGAAGTTATGAGCATTTTAAAATCAGTAAAAGTTCATCATTTTTTTTCTGGAAATGGTTGCACGATTTTCAAAGTTTCATCCAAAATTTGTTTCGATATTCTTCATTACAAAAAGAGAAATTAGATGTGTGTGGAGATCTCACTGGTGCATCTACTTCATTAGATCCATGCATACATCTACATCTTCAACAAAATATTCAACGAGCACAAACTTGCACAGTTCATCATTTTTTTTCTGGAAATGGTTGCACGATTTTCAAAGTTTCATCCAAAATTTGTTTCGATATTCTTCATTACAAAAAGAGAAATTAGATGTGTGTGGAGATCTCACTGGTGCATCTAATTCATTAGATCCATGCATACATCTACATCTTCAACAAAATATTCAACGAGCACAAACTTGCACAACTGCGAGGTCTTTATGGAGTGAAGGATACAATTGCTTAGCAATTGCTTTTTGTTCCTTATTCATTTTTTGTGCATTGTACTTTGAAGGGTGGGTTTTCCCATGAGGTTTTCCCTCTTTCCTTTATTTATTTCAGTGTTCATTAGTTGCATTGTTTTTGGGTACCTAACATGGCCTTTGTTGTCGGGACCCATTCTTCACTACTCCATAGTAGTGTTCAAGGGGGATGTTGGAGATATTACACACTCAGCTAGAATTGTTTTCCTAAGTTTGATAGTCCAATGCTGAGAACGCTTCCTCAGATGAGAATATTCTCTCTAGAGAATATTCCCCTACAATATAGGGAATTCATCTTCAGTTCAGAGTCAATTACACTTAGTTAGACTAGTGGAAGTCACTCATGCATGGAAACCTCAGTTTTATCACTAGAAGTTGCATGTTTTTCTCTTACTTCCACACGTGTGACTCAATTAATTGATGATTGCATGGATCAGTTAACTAGGAATAGGTGTCAATTCTCCATTATCTGTTAGTGAGTGTCTAGATCTCTCTAGATCACTACTATGGTGCATTAGTTACTCATGTAGCCTATATCGATTGTAAATTATTCACTCTTTGTGTGTGGAATATTGATAATAGAAATTATTTCATTATTTTCTCTGATTTGTGTATTGCATCTTCATCCACCATTGCAAGTTGTGTGTGTTTAATTGTTATCTAAATCTTCTTTGTAGGTATCTCAGAAACTCTACAATGAGTTCAATTCTTATTTTTGTTACATTTTTGAAAAAGTCCATGCATTCATTGTAAATTCATTTCACTTAAATTATAAAATTGAATCACTATTAAATAACTTCAATATTTTATTATAAGTTATTTGTTTTTCATGCAACTTTCATTTATAAAGTAATTTCATTGTAAAAGTGATTCCCCCTTATTCTATGAAACTAGGCCACTTCATAAGTAACTTATTTAAAACTGAGCTTATAGGAAAAGTTAGATAATGAGGAGCATCACCACATGGACCTAAAATTTCACGTGGCTCTTTGGTTAGAATTTATGTCTTTTTTTTCAAAAGGGTATAATTTTCACATCTAAAATATGTTTTCAATGCCATTTTTTTTCAAATTTCCTATTTTTCCAAGATATTTCAATCTAGACCATTAGTTTCATATTTTTTGCATATTTAATATGGATTTTCTCAGGGATATTTTTCTTACTAGTACCAACTACTTCTCATGGAAATCTTATATGGAGTATGCATTAAGAAGTAAGGGATTGTACTAGATTACCTTGGGAAAAGAACTAGAACCCACTAATCATGAAAAGAAATTCAAATGGGATAATACTAGTGAGGAAGGATGTGGACTCATTGGAATGTCCATATATCCTGATTTAAGGTTTCACCTTCAAGGAATTGATTCTCTTGGTTCAACTTGGACTAAGCTTGAAGTTATATTTGGTAAACACAATATTATTCGAGCCCACCAAATAGAAAATCAGTTAATGACTCTAATTCCTAAAGATTTTCCTTGCATTGAATATTATTTGTCTATGTTAAAAACACTTAGACTTTTATGTATAGAATACGAAATAGATATGAAGGAGTATTGATGCATCTATATTATTCTTTCTAATCTTGGTAGTGCATATTATGTCTTTTTATCTACCTTGTATGCCACTAGAGATTCTCTAGCAAGTTCCTATAAAGATCCCACTCTTTAGTCTTTTTGTGATTCTTTGATTAGAGAGTAAGATAAACTTGTCCAACTTGGAGTGATCAACACTGCAAGTACCTCCAACAAATCCTCATTGGCCCAGCAAAAAGATAAATCCAAGAATTCCAAGAAGCAACATCCTCACCACAATGACAAGAAAAACACGGGTCCCAAACCATCTCAGCTAGCTTTCACTCCTAATGGTGACATAAGAATAAAATCTAAAAGTAAAAATATTGACAGACATTGAAATTTTTGTGGGAAATATGGTCATATGGAGTCCAAATGTTTTAAGAATATGGAACATTTAGAAGCAACGATGAAGAAGCACAACATTAGTATTGATTCTTCTTATTCTAACTCTTCTTCTCATGGACATGCACTTTCTACTTCCAGTTTCTCCTTCAATGCAATTTTTGCTTCTTCTTCTGATGAGTGGCTTATTGATTCTAGAGAATCTTATCATATGACTAAGTATAAATCCATATTTTATCCTATTAATGAATGTAAAACAAAGAAAATATGTTTTGGTGATGATAGATCTCTTAGTGTTGTAGGGTTTGAAATAGTTCATGTAGATCATGGTCATTTCAATGATGTTATTATGTGTTCCAAGTATTTCCTACAACCTTCTATCAGTATATTAGATTACTCAATCAGGTGAACGTAAAACTATAGATTTTTCACCTCACTAAGTTGTAATTAAGGATTTATATATCCTAAGCATGTCCTCACAACTAGAATTATTGATGATATTACTAGGTTGTACAAGTTTGAAAACTTTGGGTCATCATCTTTTTCATCATTTTTTGTTTCTAATAGAAATGATTTGAGCAAAATTTAGCATGAGTGTTTTAATCATCTAAACTGTTGCTCATTGCAAAGACTATGTAACCAACAGATTATGATTGATCTTCCTCTTGTTTCTTACAAAGATGGTGTTTTTGATGGTTGTGTTCTAGAAAAACGTCACCCGAACAATTTTAACAAATGTGCCTCTTGGCACACCTTGGCCCCTTTGCAACCTGTTCACGGAGACTTGTGTGGTCCCCTTTCTTCTCCTTGTTTTTCTAGGTGAAATTATTTCTTAATCTTCATTGATGAGTTCTTCAAATGCACTTAGGTTTACTTCTTAAAAATTAAAAGATAATGTTTTGGCCTACAAGGCCCTTGTAGAAAAGCAATCTGGGCATCAACTTTAAAGGTTAAGAACAAATAATGGAGGTGAATATGTGAACAATAAATTACAAGTTACTGCACTGCACATGGAATTCATATGAAACATGTTGTTCCATATACACCACATAAAAATGATGTTGCTGAGACAAATAATCGCACATTAAAATAAATGGCTAATTGTATGATCTAATATAAGGGATTAAGTCTTAATTATTGGATGGAATTCATTAACTATGAAAATTACATAGTAAATAGCACTCCCACAAAGGCCCTAAAAAATATAACACTAGAAGAAGCATGGAATAAAATTAAGCCAGATGTAAGCCACTTCTGTGTATTTGGTAGTGTAGCATGGGCTCACATTCATGACGAGAAAAGGAAATATTTACATCCTAAAAGCAAGAAGTGTACTTTTGTTGGTTATTCTTAAAATGTCAAAGGTTACAGAATTCTTCAACCTTATTCTAATGAAATTATTATTAGAAGAGATGTTAAATTTGATGAAAATATCTTGGCCTATGAACCTAATTTAGAAGAGATGTTAAATTTGATGAAAATATCTTGGCCTATGAACCTAATTTGACATTTGTGCCATCTATGGCCTGCAATACATCTTCAACATGTGTGCCATATTCTATTCATATTGTGGTTTCTTCTTCTTTAGATGATGACATTGAGGATGAAAATCTACCTTTGTCTTCTTACCTTCTTCTAGATGATTCCATTAAACATGAACCTGCACCATTACCATCACTTCCTAGATGGGTCCATTCAACTAGAAAATTAGTTGGTGATCTTGTCGGTAATATTTTAGATCAGCATTGAACACATTCACAATTCCAACAAGCCTCTTCTATTTTGGCTCAATTTTTGAAGACGCATGATCCAGAGACATTTTTAGAAGCTTCGGGTCATCCATATTTGGATACAACAATGAATTAAGAGTATTGTTTTTTAATGGAAAATGATACTTGGGATCTTGTACCTCTT
>CBVK0105370446.1:0-11414 GCA_900067695.1 Picea abies | reverse complement strand
TGAGGGAGTCACGCTCTAACTATGTGCAACTCACTTGTATTCTTAGACAATATTTCTAACAGCTTAACACTTAGTCATTTAAGAATACATATAATAACATAAGAAACCAAGAGAATAGTTATTAAACAAGAAAGAGACATACATATAAATAGTGTGGAAAACACAAACCCTACCTAACACCCAACTAAGTCTTGTTATTGCAAAATAGTTACAATGTGAGCATTATTGGCTCGAGTTACAACTTGAGAAACGTCACATGACTCACCTCACCTCACCAATAAACTCATACACATATTCATCACACCTATACTCTTTGTTGTAACCACCTTCACAACCTCCTATGGTGCATCCAAAATGTGTGCCAAACCATAGACTTGTTGTCCCTTCTTTGCCACAGACTTCACCAAGTTAACACAAAATTTGGTTCTACCTGACACATGCCTATCGACCTACATTTCTATAATTCCCCAAAATCTCCTAGTGTGACCCACCCTTGGCTATTTGTCTTCCATCTTTGCAACTCTGCTTCAATACCGCATTGCCTCAAAACTTTTCCTCATAATTTCTTTCGTGTTCTTTATCCTAAACTCTTTCCTTCCTTTATTGTGTTCCCTTGTTATCTTATAAGGACATTAGGGGTCACAAATGTGAACCACCATGTCCTTTGGGTTTGTTTCACCCCTTCATGAACCATCACACTCAAACAACTCATCACACCCCTTCACAGACTTTGTGCACCCAAACGTGCTTGTGCACCCATCAATCACCATGTCTCCTGGACTGGCATGCCCCTCTTTTAGGTGTGTTCCCCTTGCCTTGTATGCTTCCTTGTTTCAATAAATCAGAATCTCCATAGGTGTGTCGATGAGGTCATCCAACTTCCTTAATGCACCCATGATACCATTGGTAGGAAGGTCCAATCCTTGGGGATGTGCCTAAGTCATCTTATCCTTGCCCAAGAACAACCCAAGTCTCCATCAATTATTCTAATGAAAGTAGGATGTGTGTCCCCTTGATGTCGTATGTCTCCATCATGTGCCTAAGGTTCTCCTACCCACACCCACATGTCTTCGTTCATCCATTCGATCACATTCCCATTGTTTTCTCCTTCCCGAATTATCCCCAAGTTTGTTCAAGGAGTGCACGTGCTTAGTGGGTGTCATGGGAGACCTTACAGTTGGTTTCACTAATTTATATTGGGCCAACAATCCTGATGATCTAAATTCTACTGCAGGTTATGTTTTCATCCTTGGTTCAGGACCTATCACTTGAATTCTACTGCAGGTTATGTTTTCATCCTTGGTTCAGGACCTATCACTTGGGATTGTAAGAAACAACAAGATATTTCTCTTTCTTCAACGAAAGAAGAGTATCGAGCAGCGGTTAATGCAAGTCAAGAAGCCTTGTGGTTTTGACATATCCTTTTAGACTTTGGATTCCAACAACATCATTTGACCACCCTCTGGTGTGACAATCAGAGTTCCATCAAGATCACCAAATATATAGTTCAATATCAGCGTAGCAAACACATTGACCTACACATGCACTTCATCAGAAAGTTAATTCATGATCAAGTTATTGAAGTGCTCTTTTTTTCTACAGAAGATCAAGTTGCGGACATTTTCATAAATTCTCTTAAAGAAGGAAAGTTTTCCGAACTTTGATCTATGTCAAGAGTTAAGGAAGTTGTCATTAAGGGGGGATAGGCTCTAATGCCTCCTTCCTTCTCCTATTTTGTCACCTTTTTAAATCCTTCAATCCTATCCCAAGGTGTTCTTAAGGGGGGATGTTAAGATATTTATACACTTGGGAGTTAGTTAAGATAAACTCATTCTAATGTCTCCTTATGTAAAAGTGTGTTTCTTTAGTATGCATTTGTAGTTAGGAAATCCAACGGTCACAATATGTTTCCGACATAGAGTGATCTAATAGCTCATATTCTCCTGGATCTTAATGGCTACATTGATCCATGGATTAACACTCGATTGGTCCATGATCTCTATTTAAAGAGCATGGAGGGTCATTTGTCAATGATCGATTGTGAGAAAATATCTTGTAATTCTCTCTATAATATTTTTGTTTTGCATTAATAAATTGTTCCAAGTGGCCACGTTGGTTAGGACCATGGATGTTTCCCCATGGGGGTTTTACCATGTAAAAGAATTGATGTGTTGATATTTGATATGTTAGTGTGAATGGTTATTGAATTTGTTCGTCCTATGTTATAATACCTGTCTTGTCGAAAATTCCTCTTCCATTCTTGTTTCCTCTCACATTAATGTGAAGAAACTCTCCAAAATGGTAAAAATATTTTCATTTTTTACTTCCCTCCCTTAGCTTGCTCTCTCCCTTTGTACACTTCCTTAGTGCCATCTCTCCCTTGGTTTTCACTCTCCCTTGGTGCACTCCCTCCCTTCATGCACTCCCATGGCAGTTTAGTGATTAGGGAAAGACAATAAAAAATGTGCACTCCCTTAACACACTCACTCCCTCAGTTCAATCTTTTGGTATGCTCATTCCCTTGGTGATTTAGTAAAGAGATCATCAAAAATTGGAGAAGATTGGGCCATATCAATGGAAATAGACTTGATATTGGCTATATTGGTGAAGATTGATGCACTGCTTTATTGTGTTCATTCCCTTGGTAAGGAGACCAACTTGAGATTGGATAGATCAATTCCACTGAGACAATAGATCAAATTCGAAATAAATTTTAAAATCTTGATATCGGATGCAAGTATACAAATGGATTGTTTTCAAATTTCTTCTCTCTAAATCATGACCACGTTTGGTATAACATCCCCAACCTCTAGGTTGAGCCATGCCACACAAAAACATTTCTTTGATAATGTTTAATTAATGAATATTCCCTGCATATGGACACAATTATGCAGTCCTAAAAGTATATAATACATGAATACAATCATGTACAGTTTCAAAAAACATAATTAATGTAAACATACACATTATTTAGAAGAATAATACACATAAAATAACACTTATCTTTTAATTAAAAACATCAACTAGCTATAGACCTTAGATGTTCCTCATAGTTGTAGACTTTGTTGTTCATTCTCTCTCAACAAAAGGTCACCCCCGATATGGGCTATGACTCCACTAGGGAAAAGGATATATAAGACAAACTAAGTTCTAATGAAAAACTCAATAAATTATAGGCTCAGGAGCCAACTCCAACAACAATTTCCATCTCACAACCTCTGATTCCCCATAGCCTATCCCACCCTAGGAAGTATACCCCTTCTCTACCCAACATTCCTTTGTCTCTCCCACTTCCCTTCCAAAGATTCAACAATAGGCTGGATAGGAAGTCTCAGATCTATATGGAATTTGGAACACAAGGACACTCAAGGAGTTGCAACACCCACTAGGACAAGACATAGGGAAACCTATTCCCATCAATTCTCCCACCTAGAGGGATTGGTCCATAGGCATGACAACATGATTCTTCAACCCAAACTACCAAGAATTTTATGGGTAAAAATCAAGTTCACAACTCTCCCTCTCCAACCAAGGTACAAATGATTGAATGGAATGATTGAGTGAATGATTGGAAAGAATGATAATTACACCAGATTCCCAACATTTTATTTGCATGTTCCTATATTGACACTTGTTACTCTAGGAACTTCCTTTGAATCCACTTGGTAATTCGTTCCCCCCCTTAGGAACTTAGGATAAAAACATAATAATATAAATACTTAGGTATTGGTAATTATATTATTTTATTCCTTGGCTTAAGCCCCCTTGACTTAGTGCCTCTTCCTTAATCCCTTAGCCCCTTTTCCCTCTCATGGATTCCTAGCCCCTCATACTCTTTCGTCTGACTTGGTATGCAAAAATGATGGATTTTAGTAATATATATGAGTGTGATTAAAAAATACATCTGTTGGGCTTGTTATCCTTTCAAATCATAGTCTCCCTAGCCTACATCACACAGACACTCTAGTCTCAAAAACATATATACAAAGGAAATCTAGTCCAAAACATCATGTCTCACTAGCCTATAAATCATATGTACATTTACAATTGGAGCTCAACCTAGGGGTATTACATTCCCCTCCCTCTTATTTATGTGTTGTCCTCGGTGAACCTTGACCTTCCTTTCCAATATGCACACCACCTAGACCTGGAATTCTCCCTCTTGCTCCACCTGAATCACATTCCAATCAATTACATGATTGTCATCATGCATATACCTTTTAAGAAAAGACACATGAAACACATTATGTATGCACATGGATGCGACATTGTAAGCATGTATGCAATAGCACTGATTCTCTCTAGAATTTAGAATAGTCTATAATATCTTTTTGCTAGCTTTGGGAAGCTCCCTAATTTAAGTGAAATCTTCTTATATTTCACTTTCAAGAAGACATAATCACCCACTTTAAATTCTTTCTGCGTTCTTCCTTTGGCTGCATACATTTTATTCCTGTCTCGAGAAGTCTTTAAATTTTATTCCTGTCTTGAGCAGTCTTTAAATTTTGTTTGTTTTCACCATCTTCTCTTCCATTTCTCTAATAAATTCTAGCCCAACCACTGCTCTGTCTACTAGGTTGTCCTAGCTCACTGGTGTGTTGCACTTTCTTCCATGTAATGCTTCAAATGGGATCACCTTTAAATATGCATGTTACAAATTATTATAAGAAAATCAACTAAATGTAGATAATCCTCCCATTTTGATGGTTTATCCATCACATACATTATCAACAAATCCTCAATCACTTTATTGAATATCTTTATTTTTCCATCTAATTCTAGGTGATATGTTGTACTAAATTTAAATTTGTCCCAAATTCTTCAAATAATCCCTTCAAGAAATGTGATGTGAACTTGGGATCTTTGTCAAAAATAATTGTCTTAGGCACACCATGTAGCTTAGAAATTTCTCTCATGTAAATATTTGCAATGTTTGTTTCCTTATGAGTTAGCTTCACTGGAATAACATGAGCATATTTAGTTAGCTTATACACCACCATCATGATGGAATCATGTTGCTTCGTTGTTCTGGGAAGCTTGCTAATAATATCAATTGGAACAACTTCTCATTTCAATTCTGAAATGGGGAATGGTTGTAGCAATCTAGATCGATGTCTATGCTCAACATTTACCTTCTGATATTCTAAACATATGGCTATATAATTAGCCACCTCTTTCTTCCTACCTAGCCAAAAATATTGATTATTTACAATTGCAACTATTTTATGATATCCCGGGTGCCCAACATAAGGCACATTATGCATTTCTCTCAATACCATATTTTTTTATCTCTTGAGATTTAGGAACATATACTCTGCCCCTATACATGAGGATTCCATCCTTTCTCAACTCATAATCTTTAATTTTCTGTGGAAAATTACCTTGCTATAATATTTCTTTTGTTTGCATATAATGTTGATCTGATTTTGTAGCTTCCAAAATTTTATATTTCAAATCATATTAGTACATGCTAATCATTGTAGAATACATTTCATTCACTCTAATCATGAGTACATCAGTCACCTTTTTCTTTTTTTATTTGATATGCCTTATATCAAAATCACACTCATTGAGGAATTCCAACCATCTAATTTGTTTGGAATTCAAAGTTGGTTGTCCAAAAAAATATTTCATACCTCTATGGTCTGTCCTCGGCTCAAATATTTTTCCCATAAGATAATTTATCCACATATTCAAGGCATGAAATATGGCTACCAATTCTAAATCATGTGTGGCATGGTGTCTCTCATGTTCCTTCGCCTTCCTTGAATTGTAGCATAACACATGCCCATTTTGGGTAAGGACTACTCCAAGCCCTTCCTTGCACGCATCAATGCACATAATGAAATCTTCATTTGGGTCAATAATCCTAAATATTTTTTCACTTGTCAATAAATTATTAAAGTGTTGAAAATTTTCTTCACATTCAAAGGTCCACTCAAACTTCACACCCTTATTTTGCAAATAAGTGATTGGATGTGCAATCCTAGAAAATAGTTCAATATATATTCTGTAATAACCTGAAAGTCCCATGAATGATCTCACCTCTAAGACATTATTTGGTGTTGGACATCCTCTAATGGCTTCTATCTTCTTAGGTTCCACTACTATCTCTTCCTCTAAAATAATATGGCCTAGATAATGAATCTTCCACTAATAAAATGAGCACTTGCTCATATTGACATACAGTTGATGCTCCCTCAATACTTGTAGCACCATCCTCAAGTGCTTATCATGCTCTTCTTCAGACTTACAGTAGATAAGTATGTCATCCAAGAAGACAATGAAAAACTTATCCAAGTAATTTATTAAAATACCATTCATCAACCAGATGAAGACAACTGTTTCATTTGACCACCCAGATGACACCTCTACAAACTCATAATGGACATATGTTCATATATTCTTATTTAATCCTCACTTGATGGTAGCCTAACCTAAGGTCAATCTTCAAGAATAACTTTGCATCTTTTAGTTGATCAAAAATATCATCTATCCTTGGAAAAGGATACTTGTTCTTCATAGTGACCTTATTCAACAGTCTGAATTCAATGCATATCCTCAAGGTTCCATCGTTATACTTGACAAACAACATTGGTGCACCCAAAGGTGACACACTTGGGCATATATACCCCCTCTTAAAAAGTTCTTCAAGATGCATTTGTATTTCCTTCAGATTTGGTGTACCCATCCTTAGATAAAGAGTCTTGGACACTAAGGAAACTCTAAGCATCAAATTGATGGATAAATTTATCTCTCTCTTGGGTGGAAACCCTGATATCTCTCTAAATACATCTTCGAATTATTTCAAGACTGGATTATCTTCAATAATTGGCGCTTTATCTTTAGTTTCCTCTTCCATATGGGCTACATATATTTGGAATCCATTCCTGAAGCTTCTTTTTGGCTGTAAGGATGAAATTTCTCTGATAGATATTTCCCTTGGAATAACTTGAACTATTATTAAGTTCCCTTCCTCATCCAAACAAGTGAATTCCTTGTTGTATAAATACAGGACAACATAATTCTTATCCAACCAATATATACAAATTAGGAAATCATATCATCCCAAAATTATGATATTCAAATCTTCCTTTATGTTCAGTCCATTCATGTCCATTGGAAAATCCTTAACCAACCCATTGATTATTCTTTTAGCTCATGTAGCTAGTTGAACCAACCAATATTTCCCGTGTTTGATTCTTTTCAATTGAAATATCTTGACAAGAATAGGATCAACGTAACTATGGATAGTTTCCCAATCAATTAAAATAGCTATAGGTTGATCATTGATATTACCTTCCACTTCAATCATATGAGATTGAAATTTATATTTCTTGATGTCTAAGGCTGCATAGCTCCTCAGTATGCTTCTTCACATGTCTTCCATTATATCCTCTTATTGTACATTGTGAATAGTCTTCACTCTTTCTCCTATACGCAGGAAATATCTATACATGTTATCTATCTCAAAACCCCAACATTTAATAAGTTGCTTCCTTGGCCTTTTCCCAATGTTTCTATCATTCTGGGTTCATTTTGAGATGGCTACCCCTGAGAACTATTTCTAAAGAATGGTGGCTTGTACCCTTTCTTTTTCTTCTCCATCTTACCTTTCTTATTATCTTCCCAAGACTTTTGGAATGTCTCTCTTCCTCTATGTTGATCATAAAGGAACTTAGATCTCCTTATGTCTTCCTCCAATTTATTTGGATCATCATATTGTATCTTGTCAGTGAATATGGAAGCTATCCCACTTAAGAACCTTTTAATATTGACCTTCTCATCCTTGATGAAGTATACATATATCACAAGCTCTAATAATTTCCTCTCATACTCATCCATGGTCATGCTCCAAGCTTAAGTTCAAATAACTCCTTCATCTTCCTATCATAATAATTCTTAGATAAGTATTTCTTCTAAAAATACCTTTTTAGCTACCTCCAACTAATCTTCTTCTCATCAATCTGATCTACTTGGATGAGTTGGTCCCACCAAATTGATGATTTTCCCTTAAGATGGTAAATTCGAAATTCTACATTTTGCTTTGTGAGGAATAATTGTGCAATTGGAAGTATTTCCTCATCCCCAACAACCAATCCTTTTCATCATCATCTTTCCTATGCTCACCATCAAGGGTAGGAGGTTTAATCTTTCTCAGATTCTCCCCTTGTAGCTCATCCACTCCATACCTCCTCATATTATTTCTAACATGAGATATAATTGAACTACTTTTTGTTCTTGAAACTAAGTGTCTTGGTGAGTGATGATGATATTTACCAACACTTCTAAATGCTTCCTTCTTAGCATGAGATATGTGATCCTTTGACTTACTTGAATATGTCTCCTTAACCACCTTCGTCTCTGTCATGTCCAAGATATGCAATAGCTTGATGTTGAAGCCATTATGATGCTCCTAATATTTCATAAGCCTCTCATTATCGTCTTTATATCTCAACACATCTCTTTGTGGATTCTTTATTGTTTGTACTAAATTTATGTTTTTTTCCTTGCCTTCCCCATGACCATTTGATCCAATTTATGCATTACCCAAGTTGATGTGAAACCCCATAGCTTCTTCCCCATGGATGTAAGTTAGTTGTGCATCCTCCATGTCATTGGTCTCTCTTTTGATTCTAATATATTCTATTAGTACCCTCAATTCTATAAAGTGTGCATGCAATAGAATTTGTTAGACAAAATAATAATTCTAAAATTATGGAAAAAGCATGCATACTTTTTCCCTTTAAGTGCACCATAAATATTATTTATGAATTCCTATGAAATTTTCTCCTCAATTCATAGTTCTGGGTGCATATATGGATTCTTCTATCTAATACCTTTCCAATGACTATTTTCTTTCTCAAATATGAGCTCTAAGAAGAAAGTTACAGTCACCTGAACATTGTTAATTCCCTCTTTTGTGCACCTTTCACCTAGTGCAATTAATTCTAGACACCCACTCCTTTGGAATTTTGATTGAATCCCAATTGGGTTTCTTCATGCCTACATTTTGATCAATCTAACCAAATTTCACCTTCATCCAAAAATCTAGGATTCTATTTACAGCTTGTTGAAGTTTTAATTGTTTCCCCCCTTTAGCATTGAATGCTACAAGAATATTCTCTCTCATCATGTACACTTTTAGGTACCTAGATTCCCAATATAGATCCATTATTTTCTTCTATGGTTCACGATATTTCCATAGACTTCTCTTATGCCACAAACTGACTTCTGAGTAGGGTTATTCCCTCTGGAAGTAAGCTGGTAGCCAAATTATACCTTGCACTATTTATGTTGTAACTTCCTCATACAAGATCTATTTTTCTCCCAGGATAACCCACTTGAAATCTCTCACTAAACACTTTCATTTAAGAATAAAAAACTCTAGCTAGTGCCTATGGCACTTACAATTAATGGAAATTTGAACTCCTAAAAAGGTTGTTTAGGGCCTCAAAATGCCCCTATAGGATTATGACCTTGAAAACCACTAATGCCCCTATAGGATTATGACCTTGAAAACCACTATAATATTCCAGAAAAATTGAATGGTTTCTACTAACATGGTTGTTGATTTGGAGTTCTGGGTCCATATGGAACCCCAAGGTGATGTGATGTCATCCCCTTGGCCACCCTAGCCCTGACTGATCAACCCCCACCTTCCTCTTTCTCTCTTTCTTCTTTACTTCTTCTCTTTCCTCTTTCTTACCTTACATTTATTTTATTGTACCTTTAACTTTTGGGCCCCACCATACCTGGTTGTCCACTTGTCACTTCTATAAATATGAATGGGACAGGGCCCCACCTTTTCTTTAAGGTATCCACATTTCACCCCTTCATTGGCCATGAGGATGGGAAGGCCCCATCCCGTGCCAATTTTCCTTGAACGCGCAAACTTTTCCCCACCCCAGATCCAATGGTGAATATTGGGGCACAATCGACAATCCTTGATTATTTCACATTGTCATATTGTGTGAGGTCTAACACCCCCTCCACGGTGTGAACCCAAAAACCTCCAATGACATGTGGCACATTTTTACAGATTTTGCATTGCCAAATAAATTTTGGAAAATTATTTGTTCATGATGCGATACCACTTGTGGTTTCAATCAATACCCTGGCTTGTCATCCCACTACAGTGGTCTACAAACTCACCACTTGACCTACCACCGTGGTATTCCTTGTCACCAATTCCATGTCACCACAACGTGGCCTCCACATTATGTTAATGTAATGTACGAAAAATTACCCAAATTTTAAATTTCTCCAAAAATGCAATTTTTTTTAATTTTTGCACGGGCATCTACAGAACTATGTAACTCGACTTTATTGAACCAAATTTGACCTTGTGCTCAATCGATTTTTGTCAAGCTCGACCCTTCAACATTTTATGGACATGAATTCCTCCTGAATTCACTCATAAATTTGGGATTTTTACCCAATTTCTCTAGGGTTACCAACAAATTTGTAAATTCAGCTAATTCTAGGCTTGAATTTACCCATTCAGAGGTTAAAAATTAGGGATTTTAACCCCTAAATAAAAATATCCCAAACTTGTAGGAAATTTCCCAAACTACTGCTTAGGAAATATTTTCAAACACTTTACACACATTCGTTGTACTTTTTCAACTACAATTCTAGTTTATGCATGCTGAAAAATGTCCCATGTAGGCTCGATGTTGAACCTGTGGCTCTGATACCATAATGTAATGTCCCCATCTTCCAAACTAAGCCATGCCACACAAAAACAATCTTTGATACCTTTTAATTAATGAATATGCCCTGCATATGGACACAATTGTGCAATCTTAATAGTATATAATACATGCATACAATCATACACAATTTCAAAAAACATAATTAACATAAACATACACATTATATAGTAGAATAATACACATAAAAGAACACTTATATTTTAATTAAAATCATTTACTATATGCAAATATCATACATTCCGCCCAACCATAGAATTTGTTATTCATTCTCTCTCAACAACACATCACCCCTGAGTTGGGGCTATGACTCCACTAAGGAAAAGGATACCTAAGCCAAACTAAGGTATGAAAAACAACACAATAAAAGATAGGCCCTAGTGACAACTCCAACAATAGTTCCCATCTTACAACCTCTCATTCCCCATAACATGTCCCACCCTAGGAAGCGTACCCCTTCTTTGTTCAATAGTCCTTCAGTTATCCCACTTCCCTTCCAATGCTTTAGAAACATGCCATACATGAAGTCTTAGAAATCTATGGCACTTGGAACACAAGGTTGCTCAAGGAGTTGTAGCACCCACTAGGCTAGAACATAGGTAAACCTATTGCCAACAATTCTCTCACCCAAAGAGATTGATCCATGGGCCTGTGCAAGATACCAGATATATAAAATATGCAGAACAGAAATAAAATGCT
>CBVK0105370403.1:0-12846 GCA_900067695.1 Picea abies | reverse complement strand
CACTTCCAACCTGGTGATTGGGATTTGTTGTTTGACTCTCGATTTAAAACCTTCAAAGGTAAACTTACCACTTAGTGGTTGGGTCCTTACGAGGTAGTCACCGTGTATGACAATGGGGCTGTGAAAATCAAAACAATTGATGATGTATAAGTCTCCTTTGTAGTAAATGGACACCGACTCAAACTTTATCACATGCCCATTTCCAAAAAATATTTTCTACAGGTCAAGACAACTGACAAGGCATTGGCCTTAGTAGATGGGGAAGTCCCCCCTTTTTCTTGAATGTTTTTTTGAATTTTCAATTGTACATATGTAAACAATTTTGAATTTTGATAGACAACTCTAGAGATTGATGTAGTTATTTATTTCACCAGGAGTAGACAGTTTCAAGGAGATATATAGGAATATTTTTTTCTTCAAAATATTGCTATATTTGAACTTTGTTGTTTGCTAAGAATCAATTGAATAATGACTTACTATAATTAGCCACATTTTTGCAAATATTTCCATCCTTTTTTTTCTCAAGGCATCTTTAATAGCAGTTTCTCTTAAACCTTCATCACTAGATATAAGGAAGTGATACCGTAACCATCAAAATTAGAGGTTACTTGTACAATTTTCCCAAGAACCCTGAGTAAGTGAGTAAAGTATCTTTATTAAAGAGTAACAAGGAGGTCTGATTAGCGTTTAGCCATTAAAAAAAGAAGAAAGAAAGTGAGTTGAGCCTAAAGATACCTTTCTGTTCTTTCCCAATGGTAACACCCACTACACACTAAAAATGCTTGATTATAACATATCTTTAGATAGGCTACGCCCGCTTAAGTAACCCTTACATCAGGACAATCACTAAGGGATATATAAAGGAAAGTCATCCTCTAACACAAATACCATCCCAATCTAAAAAAGAAAAGAAAAAATAATTTTTTTTTTTCCAGAGTTGTCCCCCCATATTCTTGCACAAAGCAATCTTATATTAAAATATTAAAAGATGGAGGGTTGGTCTCTGAGGGTGTAAGAGGCCAACCCACTGGAATACTGAACAGGTCTGCTGGCAATGAGTACCGACCTGTGGTATGACAAGGTAAACCCGTTGGAGTACTGAACAGGCTTGCTGGCCCCGGGGCATTCTACTTAGCGAGGATGATAATCTGACAAAAAATAATAAGAAATTCCTAAATCTTAAATTTGTCCTAATGTACGACATTACTTGTAGACAAACCTGACATGAAGTATGTATGGTTAAGCTAAGGTTAAGGAACTCCATAAATCTACCATCGGGAACTAACTTTGAGACTATATTGAAACTCTCTTGCCTGACTCTTCTTATCTATATGTAGGATATTTTATCCTATAGGTGGGGCCATATTCTAACTATCTTGTCAGACCGATATGTGAAATTTATATCTACACTTAACAAGCTGTAAATCTTCGGCTATTGAGAGAATTGACTCGTTTCCTATATTCTTTATTGTGCGGTGTCACAATACTTAGGAGTGGAGGAGGGGTTTCATGAGTTGAAAAATGACAACACTGCCTATCTATAATCCATGAGAATAAGAAGTGGAATCTTTAAAAAAAAAATTCTGTTGTTTTCATAATACAGGCTATTATATCAAAAACCATTTTATTTTGAAATGCTAAATATTCCCCGTGTGTTATAAACTGTTGTACATTTCTTTGACAGACCACTTGACTGGTTTTTCTTTACACACTGTTCATTACATATTTGTGATTACATGCCTTATACTATGCGATATAGAGGAACAGATTATGTGAGTACAATGGCAAAACAAGTAATAATGGAACACTCTTATCTTGTCTCTACTTCTGCTCACTGTGACTGTCAAAAGTGTTTTAAGACTGAATGTTATGAATAAGACATCTATTACAGGATGAACAAATTTCATTTCGCACAGGAGTGCCATATGGAGTGTCGTATGGGGTGCCATTTGAAAGACCATATGAGGTACCCTATGGACGACCGGATGATGCACCATATGAAGGATTGGATGAGGTGTATACACACAGTAAATTGATTTCAGGTAGCCAGGAATTGTTTGAATTTATTTGGTTGTTTAGTTGTATGATGAGTTAGTTAAATGGCAATTGAGAATTAAATGATACAATTCTTAAACATTTTTATGATCAAATGTCCAATTCGAAGACTTGGACATTGATCTAAATCCTTTATCATTACAATTGCCTCCAAAATATACTCTTTGAATTTGAAATCGACGCACTCACACTCACACATGACAACTCGTGTGTGATGAATTCATCAAAGAATTCAACCGTTTCCACCTTGGGTGCATTAAAAAATGGAGGGATAACTCAAATCATTATCTCATTTATGCATTGTGCTCATCCTTTGCTCAATTGTGCTCTCCCTTTGACTAATTATGCTTAGCCTATGCCTAATTGTGCTAATCCTCTGTTCATTCTCCACACTGTCACCATGCCCAAACGATATGAGTCGTCCTCCTATGCCGACCTCTTTGCTATCCCCGATTTCACACAATGTAGGGAGTTGGTGTTCCTTCGCGCATGGTGGGGACCGTTCTTGGCCCATTTGTAGGGCCACGATGACGATGTTTCTCTATAATTCACCCTCAGATTCGATGGAAGGATGGCATGCGTGGGCTCTCTAACCTTCTTGGTTACCGAGGAATCAATTGCCTCAACCACAAAGCTTCCAAGAGTTGGAGACCGATGGTTCAAACACCACCAGTTTCCATGAGTGAGCTACAATAGGGTCTTTAAACCTGAGTTTCATAATGTCTCTAGAGCTAAGGGATACTCCAAGGAGTGGATTAAGGATGAGCTAATTAACCCTCTGATAAGGGATACTCCAAGGAGTGGATTAAGGATGAGCTAATTAACCCTCTGATATTCATCACTAGAATCATCACTTGTGAAGGTAGATATTCTATTTTTAAAGCTTGCCATTTTCGATTATTAGTTCATTTTCAATTCAATAAGCCATTGAATTTCCCTTTTTACTTCTTAAAAATTCTTGAGAAGATGTCTTCCCAAGTATGAAAGAATGTGGCCAATCCCCATAACAACCTATTCCACCACGACCTCATCAAATTGCTTGTTATAGCCGAGTTGGAAAAACAGGGGAAGACATGGGATGAGTCCATTTATCAATTTTCAAACCCTCATCTTACAATCAAGACCAACAAGAAAACACTTGATCTAGGGAATGCTATTACATCCAAACCCCACTCTCCAAAGACTCCAAACCGTCCTACTCAAGCTATCCCTTTACCGGAACAAAAGACCAAGAAACTTGTTGATACCCCTGCAGCCTAATCGGGCAAGAAGACTAAGAAGCCTATTGATAAATCTCCAATGCCGTCAACATCTATTGATCCTGCACCCAAAAAGTTACAAGAGGTAATTCAACAAGATTTCCTTGTAGTCCCCACAAATAGGAGAGGAGCTAATTGATTCAAGAGAAGATATTTTCGAAAAAGTGTTTGGAATACAAAAGGAAAGCCTTATGAAAAACCCCAAAGCACTTCAGACCCTATCCAAGTATCCTCCGATCTTGAAATCGCCCATAAAAGACTTAGGGAAGTGTCTGTAGAATAATTGGAGCCTAATAGAGAGACAAAATCTGAACCCATTTCCCCTCATAAACCCCCTGTTACTCCTACCTCACAGATGCCTACACCAGATCCCAAAACTGATAAACTCTCTACATCCTGCAAGGAACCCAAGTCCTCCTCTGAAGTATCTGATCATACTCCAGCTATTGAAAAGTTACAACAGGAAAATGTTCAACTGCTACAACAATTGGAAGAGAGGAAGACCATGGATAGGCATCTCCACCATGACAATGCAATACTACAAGCAAAGGTGAATTCCCTCCAAATATTTGTTGACCAAATGACCAATGACAATTGTAGCCTCCGTGCACAATTGAAACACCACAAGAGGGCCAAGACAAAGTCTTCAGGGCAAGAAGTTTCTAAAGCCAATCCATCCCTTGCTCAACAAGTCTACGTTATATTGGTAAATTCATTTTTGTTTGCAGTGGGACCTACAAAATATTAGGTGTAGGGGTAATGTTGGGCTCATGATTTGGTTAATTAATGATGATGATTAAATCCTTTTTGACCGATACTATATGTGTATTTAACCATTTTTGAAGAAGTTTTGAAGGATTTTTATATCAATTCGTCATAGCTGTATACCAGGTATGTGCAATCGATTTTTGTGATGGTTTTGAGTTTAATTCTGTTCGATTAAATGAATATGAGAAGCTAATGCATGATCTATGTGTCACATGGAAAAATCCCAATGCATTTTTCCATCTAGTAGCTCGTTTGGTACTCCATCTGACACTGCGTCCGATACTTCATCCGACACTGCGTCCAACACTGCATCCAACACTTGGAGTGTGGATGAGTTGGAGGTTGTTATATTGGCAACCTATGCTGGGCGAATCAACGACATGGGTTTTGTTCATCCTCGTGGCCTCCAACTACTGCTCTCTTGAAATCTCAGATTAAGCAGTTATGCTGATCGTTGAGTGGCTCGTTCAGTTTCTAGAAGCTAAAGGCAGTTATAGCGTATTTAATGGAATTTATCATTTTTAGAGGAGGTTGACCCTTCCAGTGGTCGACCTGTTGGGTTGTAATCATTATAAATACCACAATAGTGGCCAGACAAAGTGTCAGGAATTGTTAGAATAATTTTTGCTGTGTAACTAAAGACATTTCCACAAGCTTGTGCTAGACTGCGTTTTTTAATTTAATGCCAGAACCGTGTTGATTAACTCACGATTTGTTGTTGAGGAGTAGCCACGACCTGTTGGGGGCGCCACCAGTGGTCTGGGTGAATACTTAGATAGATGGCTTGTATATTTCAGTTGTGCAATTATCATTTCTTTCATTTTCTGTTATATGTGTTTTTATCATTTTACATGCTGTGTGTTTGTTGTTCATCATTTAATTGTTTAAATTTCCTTTTTACAGGTTGCTTGAGATAGTTGTTAATATGCTGTGTCTTTTAATCGTTAGTAAATAGCTTGCAAGCCATTAACCTTGTTGTGTGTTAAATGCTAATTTGAATTTCTGCAGGTTAAAATAGAATAGCTAAAACAAAGTATTAATTTAACACAGAGTACAGAGTTTCTTTGGCAAAGTTTCGATGGATTAATAGTTGCGAGTTTTGTTCATTTAATTCTCAGTTTGCTTATCAATTTTGTTGTAGTATGTTGAGGTAGAAGTAGAATTTGAATTATGTTTTTATAAGCATTTTAACTTGCAATTTGAATTTTTAATAATAGGATTAGCTTAGCTTATTTTATGAAATTTCCATTCTAGATTTAAATTGCAATTTTAATTAGAAGTTTGAGTTTGAGTTAAGTTTTTAGTTACAAGTCTCTAACTGTGTGAATTTGCTTACACTAGCATAAGAGTGCATTTGAATTAAGTAGTATAGTGTTTTCTTATCACTGATGATTAATGCATAAATTGAGAGATCACATGGATTTTCAGGATAGTTGACATGGATTTTCAGGATAGTTGATATTTCTTCTATGATGGCTAAGCTCTGTTTAGATTGCTTGATTCATAATTTTCATTTCTACATAGAAGTTAATATTGAATTTATTCCTATTGAGTTATCACTAATTGTTAGATGCCATCGTGATGTCATAAGACACCGAAGACATAATCATCATATTTGAAGTTTCTTGTTATTGTAGCTTAAGAATAGTTGTTGATTAATCTTTGAATACTGTCATGATGCTTTTAATTAAATAGGTTAAGATTTCCCTTTGTAGATTAGAAGTAATTATGAGTTTTATATTAAGAATAGAGTTCACTTGTTGAATATTTTTGATTAGTTACCTGTTGAGTAGTTTTGATTAGCTTACTTGTTGAATAAGTTTTAATAGGTTAGTTGTTTGATTGTTTACTTGCTTACTTGCTGCTGCTCATTGATTTGAATAGATTGATTAGATTAATTTTCTGTTGCTATTGCTTATTAAGTTGAATAGATTAAATAGATGACTTGCTTTTTCTCAATAGATTAAATAGGTTAACTTGTTCAAAGTAGGGTTTTCATTTTCTTCTTTAGGAACAATCCATCGATCCATTTTTTAAAAGTTGCTTAGGGTAAATAGTTCAAGTTCCTTGATAGGGTTTTCTCATTGATAGTCT
Source organism: Picea abies (assembly GCA_900067695.1). Taxonomy (NCBI): domain Eukaryota; kingdom Viridiplantae; phylum Streptophyta; class Pinopsida; order Pinales; family Pinaceae; genus Picea; species Picea abies. The sequence continues at coordinate 6,670 of CBVK0105370403.1, read as the reverse complement.
TTTCTTAAGTAGATTAACCTTCAGGTAGACCATCTCCTTAGTTAGATTATATTTCCTCTCTGCCTTGGCACATATAATACTACAACTCTAAGTTTACTTACCTCGAGTTGACAATTTAATTGAGGGATTTAGTGCATTTAGAACACCCATCATGTAGTATGGGAAGAAAGTGTATTTTTGACATTCTTTTATAGGGATGAAGGAATAAGGAATGGAAAAAAAATAGTATTATGGATGGTGATTTTAATGTAGTTGTTTCTCAAAAAGAAAAAAAATAGGAGGATCAATAGCGATGGATTCTTTCTCGGAAAAAATGGAGGACCTAGTTTCATAATGGGATATTATGGATATTGTTCATAAATAAGGTAAATATATCCAAACCAACCAAAGGCTAGGTCCAGGACATATCATATAAAGGTTAGGTTGGTTTGTAATTCCTAGAGACTTCTTTATTAAACATATTAACATAAGTTCCCATATCATCCCTTCAAGGACGTCTAATCACAAGCCCATTTCCTTGGTATTTCAAATCCATGAAAACTTGGCCGCATACTGTTTCATTTCAATCCTATGTGGTTTCAAGCGAGAGCAGTTTGGGAAATTATTCAAAGAATATGGCAGACACAAGTTGATGGATCCTCTTCCTATGTTTGGGAATCCAAAACTTTGATTGGTGAAGGTAGAGCTAAAATTCTAGGCACACATGTCATATTAGGCTCCTAATAAGGATACATTACCAATAGAAGAGTAGTTAGGCAAGTTGCAGACGAAAATGAAAGATAGTGAAGTGTCAAACCAAAATATCATTGGAGCAGGGGAACTTACTAGAAAACTATGTCAAGCCAACTAACTGGAGGAGGCCCATTAGTGTTTAAAATCAAGAAGCTCGTGGCTTCAATCCAAAGATTAAAATACTAATTTTTTCCATAAGTAGGCTAAAGGGCCTATCAATTGGGTTTAGCCTGAGTGTTTGAGAGGAGGAATATTATCTTCCTGACCCATGATTTATTCTTGCAAGTGACATGTTGAGCTCTTAATGAGTATATTGTTGTAACAACTTTGAGTCCTTTTGTTGACTTGGACTTGTGCTATGAAGAATCTAAGGTTTACCCTGGGTACCATCCTTTTAATAAGGGGAAGTGTCTAGCGATTTTCCTCGAGATATGTTACCTAGAAAAAAAAGTAGGCTAAAGAGAAGCAATTGAGAAATAACATCAAAGTAATAATGACGGGGATGGGAAATAATTAACGAATTTTGAATCCATGAAAAAAGAAGCTTCCAATCACCTCAAGAAATTGTGCATAGTGTAAGAGGCCATTGATCCATTTTATATTGATTATATGCTTCAAGACATTGTTGGGAAAATATAATTCCATGCTAAACCTAATAGAAGAGAGGAAGACAAATTTAAGCTAGAAAATAAATGACAAAAAAAACACAGTACATGAAGATTTTACCCTGGAAACCCAAACGGGAAAACCAATAGTCCTTGAGTGTCTTTCTCTTCTATTGTCTCATTCATTCCAATTAAAAGGTTACATGTCTAACCTTAATGGTCTTCACCTAAGACACAATCAACATTATACCCTCTTGCTTTACACAAGAATGAACCTGCAACCATTTTGGCTTACATATACATGACCAACAACCTCTGTTAAATGATTGATCCCACTATTATTGATTAGCTCCTACAGTATGACATCACATGTTATTTATAGTATTTACAGTAGGCGACACCCTAAACCCAAAAATGGTTACATATCCACATAGATCTTTGGCTACAAATCCCATGAATCTCAAGATTTTGTTAGAGTCGACTAATAATTGGATTACCATTCGGCCTCCATTCGGTCTTCAGTCAGTTTCCACATGACCACCTGACAACCTCTCATCAGTTGATCTCTTTGAATTATTGTTGATTACTTCTACTTCAACTTTTCCCAGTCGATCACTTTGACCTTCATCTTTTACCCCCAATCGATCCACCTCAACTACACTTTCATAGCAAAAAATATAACAACCCAACATTGTCCCACTTGTTGTATTCTTTATTGAATTGAGAGTTTCCTGAACTTTTGTTCACAAAACCAGGGAAACAATGCCCATTACATCTCTTCACCAAGATAACTTCACAACACTCATAGACTTAGTCAAAGAGTCTGTTATGTTTCCCAACATGTCTACTTTATCCAACAACACCTTGTTTCTTTCCACCATGTCTCTCACGAAATGGTATTGTACATTAATATTCTTAGTCTTGGAATGACAAGTTGGGTTCTTTTCCAGGAATATTACACTTTGACTGTCACAATTAATTTTCATAACTTTCTACTCAAACCCGATCCCTGAGCACGACCTTTGCAACCATACTGCTTGTTCTCTTCCATGAGTTATTGCCATGTATTCAACTTCTATTGGAAAAGGCTATGACCACCTACCACTTAGTTATCCAGTTGATTGCTCCACTGAACATATTGAACACATATCCACTTGTCGACTTTCTTCGATCCAGATCTCCAGCCCAGTCGACGTCGACAAAGCCATGTACATCTACTTTACTGCCACCTCTAGGTTTTCCTTAGTATAATATAGCATAATATTTTATGCCACAAAAATACTTGAACACTTTCTTGGCAGTTGTCCACTGCTCTTTTCGAGGTGTCGACATGTATCTGATTAACACTCCCATTGCATGAGAAATGTCTGATCAAGTGTAGACCATCACATACATTAGACTACCAACAACACTTGCATAGGGAACACATGCCATGTCCTCTATTTCTTTCCATGTCTTTGGAAACTGTTCAACAATTAGCCTTGCTCCCATAAGAATTGACACCTTTATAGGTTTTCAATCCTGCATGTTGAAACAATTCAAGATTGTTTCAATATACTTCTTCTGATTCAACCAGAGCTTTCTAGTTGTTCAATCTCTCTTGATATCCATTCCTAGAATGAAATTCATTGCACCGAGATCCTAGCTTCTTCTTCACCTCCTTTATTGCATCCATGTTGTTTCCAATAAGCAACATGTCATCGACATACAATGCTACATATATGAAACCCCCACCTTCTTCCTTGGAATATACATAATGATTAGCTTTGCTTCTCACAAATCCCAAACTACGGATGTATGTGTCAAAATTTTGGTACCAAATCCTTGGTGATTGCTTTATACCATAAAGGGATCTTTTCAACTTGCACACTAGACCTTTCTTACATTTTTTCAAAAATCCTTCAGGCTATTTCATGTAGATTTATTCTTCCAGGTCCCTATGTAAAAATGTTGTCTTTACATCCATTTGCTTTATTTCAAGATCAAATGTTGTAGCTAGGGACATTAGTACTCTAATGGAAGTTAAATTTGCAATAGGGGAAAAAATATCACGGAATTCGACTCCTTTGACTTGGGAATATCCTTTCTCTACCAGTCTAGCTTTGAATTTATAGACTTGACCTACCACAGTCATCTTTTTCTTGAATACCCACTTGCTACCGATGGGATTTATTCCACTATATAATTCAAATAAATACCACATCTCATTATTTTGAAAGGATCCCATCTCTTTGACCATAGCGTCCTCCCATAGTCTACCCTCTGTTGAGTCGACCATCTCCCTGACCAACTTGGGCTCCTCATTAGTTGAAGTTAACACAAATGCAGAATGGAAGTCAAGCATACTATATCTTTTGATTGGTTTTCTTACTCGTTCAGACCTCCCTATAACTAGGGTCATTTATTCCACCTCTTTATTTGATTCAATCGACTCATCAGAATCATCTTCTTCATTCCTCAATTCAAATCCCACCTTTTCTATATTTTTCTCTATTTGAACTTCTTCAGACTTGGACTTCCTTCCAAATTCTCTGAAGACCACATCTCAACTGTACATTTTTCTCCTTGATGCAAGATTCTAGAGATCATATCCTTTCATTCCTTCTTTGTATCCAATGAAAATACATTTGAATGGCTTCTTATCCAGCTTGCTCCTCTTTTCCTTGGGAACATGCAAAAATGCATCATATCCAAATACTTTGGATGTGAAAGTTAATGCTTCTTTCCAAACCAGACCTCCTATGGAGTCAAATTGAATAGCACCGACGAAGGAGAGATATTCAACAGATATTTTGCAGTGTCAAATGCTTCTTCCCATAATTCTTGTGTGAGACCAACACCATTGAGCATGCTACCTGCCTTGTCCATCAATGTCTTTTTCATTCTCTCAGTGACTCCATTTTATTGGGGGGTATATGGTGTGGTATTTTGGCATGCTATGCCACACTTCTTGCAGAAATGCTCAAAATACTTTTCACATAATTCACCACTATTATTAGTTCTCAATACCTTGATCTTCTTGTATGTCTGGTTTTCTATAGGGGATTTAAACTCTTTGAATTGTTAAGATTAATGTTGCTATTAGGTTATTTTCATTTTTCTCAATGTATTTCCAAAACAAAAACATAAAAAGGATCACTGTAAGAAACACAATCAAAAGGTACAAAGCATTTTATCCTAGGAAACCCTCACGAAGGAGAAAACCTAGCAAAAAATTCCTCAATAATAGATTTCCAATACAATGCCAAGACTAAAACCAACAACTCCAAGAATGAATTAGGACTGAGCATGCACCTCTCTTATCCTTCCTCTTGCAATTGCAACTTCCTTCAAAATATGCACACTGGATGAGTGACTGAGTGAATGAACAAGTGAGGCCCCATCCTCACTTATAGATACTTGTCGAGGAGGCGCTAGGGTTATGTATCGTCACTTAGTAAGGCCAAATTATTTCAAGAGTGGTTAAAACCACTTTATAAACCCTAGGGGGTGACTTTACAAATGCCACTATATAAATATGGTTTGACCAATCCACAAAAGGGGATTTGATCTATAAGATAATAACTCAAATATCATTAGAATATTCTTCGAAGTTACAATATTTCAACACTACCCCTTAATGAGAAGGGTATTCTACTGACATAACCCAATACAACATCATTAGGAGAGAGAGAGAGCAACAACATCATCAACATCTGGAACATTGACTGACATATCTACAAATCATCGACAAATTTTCTCATCATCAATATCATCATCATTCACAGCATGGAGTCGAAGCATCATCATCATCATCATTTGCATGAAGCTGAAACATCAACATCAATTATCATAACACTAAAACAACAATATCACCAACCCAAGGCTGGTACACCATCATCAATAACATGAGGCTGATACAACAACATCATCAGCAACACAAGGATGAAACAACAACATCATCAACATAAGGATGAGAAAACAACACCATCATCATATGGAAATAGAATGAGACAGGTGCAACAACAACATTTTGTGGTACTCCAACAGACCATCCTTACTGGACCTTCGGGATTGTACTAGGAATCATAAGATTCCCTAGGATATAAAATCCTAACAAGCTACCACATGGTACTCTGACAAACCCCACCTTCGGTATCTTCCCATGAATCAAAATATTCCCTAGGATATAAAATCCTAATAGAGCTACCACTACTGACCACAACTGACATAACAACATTTTGTGGTACTCTGATAGACCGTCCTTATCGGACCTTCAGGATCTGCCCAAGAATCATGAGATTCCCTAGGATATAAAATCCTAACAAGCTACCACGTGGTACTCTGACAGACTGTCCTTACCGGAACTTCAGGATTTGCCTAGAAATCATAATGTTCCCTAGGATATAAAATCCTAACGGAGCTACAACTACTGACCACAACTGAAATATACATGCACAAGTACTCTGACATATCATCCTTATTAGACCTTCGGTATCTGCCCAGAGATGATCAATCCCCTAGGATATAAAATCCTAACAGAGCTACCCACTGTTGGTCAAGACACCATAGTATCATCAACATCACTCCCCCTTTTGAGGGAGTTCCTTTCGAACAACATCAAGATTATCTCAGAAGTACTCAAACTTTACATGAGACAGAGGCTTTGTCAACACCTCTGCAACCTACTCATCTGTGCCAATATATTGGAGCTTTACAACTCCCTTTTGCACCATATCACAAATGTAGTGAAACCAGATCTCTATGCGATTCGACTTATCATGGAACACTAGGTCCTCCGTCATCTTTATGCAACTTTGGTTATCACATAGAATCACGATGGCTTCCATCTCCAGATCGAATAGACCTATCAACAACTTATAAAGACATTTGGATTCACAACTAGCGGAACATGCTGCAATATATTCCACTTCTGTTATGCTAATAGAAATAATGGATTGCTTCCTGCTTTGCTATGAAGTCATGGCTGAATGCAAACTGAAACAACATCTTGAAGTTCTCTTTCTATCAGAAGCACTTCCAGCCCAATCTGAATCAGTATAACCATATAGTTTGAAGTCATTATCTCTAGTATAACAGAGACCATAATTCAACGTACCCTTAAGGTATCTCATCACATGATTTGTAGTTACAAGGTGAACACGTCTTGGCTCTACCAGATATTGACTCAAGGTGTTCACAACAAAGAATATATTTGGCCTGGTATTCATCAGATACATCAATGAACCAATAATATGTCTTTACAGAGTAGCATCAACCAACTCTAAAGAAGTATCAACCAAAAGCTTCAAATTTGTTTCCATGGGTGTGTTCATGGATTAACATTCCAACAT
>CBVK0105370373.1:0-12406 GCA_900067695.1 Picea abies | reverse complement strand
CTGCCATCAACCCGCGATTTTTAGGCTATTTTTTCCAAAATATCGTGATTTTTCCTAAAAAATCGCCAAAAAATCGACTGATTTTTTCAACGATTTTTTTGGAAAAAATCGTGATTTTGGCAATTTTTTGGCGATTTTCTCAACAGAGCTTGTAACGCAACTAATGAGGAAGGCCTCCAAACCTAGTTCCTCAAGCATGGTCTTTACTCCCTCAACTCTCATATTGTTGATCTATTTAATCATTTTGTTTGTTCTAATTCCCCAAGGTTTTCCACAAGCTTGGTCTCAACTCCCAACACATCATCCACTAGATTTTTAAATCGAGGCCAACTCAAATCCCAACAATTATCGAACCATCATGATTCTCTAAGCTCTATGCTACAATTCTTCACTTGTGGCTCTCACATTGGCCCTTTTTTGTGACCTTCGGAAGTTGTCAATCAACCTGGGTAAAACCAAGTTTATCATCTTCAACAGATCGAAAAAGGTCTTCTCAGACTATCACTTCTTCTTCATAGGGGAAGATCAAGATCACCACCGCATATGCATACTAGTAAGTACAATTTTCAAGGCCCTGTTTCAATTTGAGTCATGCTCTTTAGCCTTGGGTCAACAAGGGCTATGGGTCCTTAACTCTACTTGAGAGAGTGTTTCTGGAATAACTACTAAGACATATCATACAATGTCTCTCATGACTACATTATCCGACCCACAATTATTTACATGTCAAAGGTTTGGGCGGCTTGTTTGCTTGAGTTGAACTAGGCAACTGCTAAGAGGGTTCAAACCCTTCTCCTTCAATGTATGATCAGATGCAAACAAACAATTCCTCAACCAAGTGTTCTTGCAGAGTTTTGGTGCCCACCCCCTTTGTCTTGAAATTGTCCAATACTTTAGCTAGCCCACCAGACAAGCACATTGTCGGTTTGCAAGGGTCTCATATCTTTTGGATTTTGTGGGTATTTCGATGGAAAAACTCCTTTTGTTCAAATACTCCTTCGATGCATCTCTCACCTACCAAGGTGTTTAACAAGATTACTCAGAACAAAATTTTTTGTGGGTATTTCGATGGAAAAACTCCTTTTGTTCAAATACTCCTTCGATGCATCTCTCACCTACCAAGGTGTTTAACAAGATTACTCAGAACAAAATTTACAGGCAGTTCAAATAAGTCATGTGGACAAACCCACCAAGGGAGCTACATCTGAAGAGCACTTCATGGAGTTGAGGGACAGCCTCATTGTCTGACCTCTATACATGCATTGTCACTAGGTGCATGCTCATCACATTCCCTTGGGCCAATTCAGAGTGGTTTCACATAGACTTCGGGTGGAGGACAAACACCAACTTGACCATTCGAGTAGGATCTGTTAGTTGTGTCATCTTCAAGAGGTTGAGACAAAGCAACAGTTCATATTCAATTGTCCCACTTATACAAGATCCGAGGCAGTTCCATTGTCTATTCAAGGAGTAACGGGCCCTCTTAGTTTCTTCCAATATCCCGACCAGAGATACTTGGCCTTATACATGAGAGGGGCCCTTGGATTTCGTTACCAAATCCTCCAACTACCCCCTAGACCGATCTCTAGTCAAACGATTACTTTCTTTTTTATGGTGCTACCATCCACTAGGGGGCCATCCCAAGCAACCTTCCTTTCAGTCCCAAATCAGTGAGGTTGGGGACCATCCCTACTTCTCAAAGACCCTGGCGACAATGTCGTTTAGATCTCATACTAGCAATCAAACAAGTTCTTTCAAGCCTCAATGGCAGGCTACCTCATCCAAGCAGCAACACATTGTACAGTCCAACGCTCTCTCCACATACTCCTCCAAAGTCCAAACAATCGTCTATACAGAGTTTCCTCCATTTGACCACGGATGTTAGGAGAGTTAGCTCTAGAGAGCCTAGTTACACTTACATTATTTGTATTCATGATTTTCAATATACTCTCCTTGTACATTTTTCTTCCAGCGTCGCTCTTTAGGGTTCAATGTTCACGTTTTTGGTTTAGATCAATACTTTACATTCTACATCTTGCTTTATATAGGAGTCGTTTTTTTGCTCCCACATTATAAACATCTTACTTTATATAGGAATCGTTTTTGTGCTCCCATGTCGTATACATCTTGCTTTATATAGTAACCATTTTTGTGCTCCTCCATTGAATCGACACTTTTGTACTCAACAAGTCCACTAACCTACTTTTGTGGTCATTTGTTAGACATTAATAAAATTATCTTATCTTATTATATCATATGAGTTGAAGAGGAGGCGTCTCACGACTACAAGTCACTCAAGATTACACCTAAAAACTCGACTACTAATCATATCTTCACACTCAAGCCAATTATCATGGAGGCCCATCATCGCTCTTCAAAAGTCTTATATTGTTTTGTGGACTTTCAGAAAGCATTTAACATAATCCTGAGGGAGGCTTTGTTCCAACTTCATGACATTAGTATTTTGAAGACCCTCTTCACTGCCACCATGATACTTTATGAATCAATTCTAGGTCGTCTCAACACAACCTACGACCTTTCAAATTTTATTTGGAGCACCATTAGGGTTAACCAAGGGTGCCCCCTCTCACCAACCCTCTTTGGGATTTATATCAACGAGCTAGAGTATTTTCTCCATAAACATATTTAGGAGGATGGATGTCTCCTACAACATCTGTTGATCTCGTTGCTTCTCTTTACAAATGACTTGATCCTTTTGGTATCTTCACTTGAGAGTCTTCGGAAATAGATCAATGCCCTTTCCAACTTTTATGATCTTCAACAGTTGACAATTAACTTGGGTAAAACCAAGGTCACATTCTTCAATGTGTTAAAGCACTCTAATTATCATTTGTTCTCGAGAGAGGAGACATCGAGATCACCACAAAATACACTTTTAGGGAGTACAATTCACAAGGCCATGATTCATTTTGAGATGGGGCTTCTGACCTCGAATCAATAAGGGTTATGGCTCTCTTTCCCTTCTTGTGCGACAATGCTTTCCTAATCAGTTTTAGGACCATTATCACAAGATTTGTACTTGTGCAAAGCCTCCACAAGATACCGATCTTGTGTAACAATTGGAGGTATCTACCACTGTCACCTAAGCAGATATTTCCCTCATTTTAGTGAAGGAGAGAGATCCAACACAAGGGAGGCTTCCCTAGTGACCTCAAGGGATCAAGTAGCTAGATTAACCAAGCCTACATCCCCCTATCTTGGTCACTTAGATGTAATAGGCTAGGTTTGAGATAGGTGAAGGATAAAAGATGGTTATGTAAGGTAATTGAGCCACTTGGACGAAACAAGACACTTTCCAATGCATATATTGATCAATTACTAAGTTATATAGCATGCCATTCACCTTTAGACACTAAATACCAACTTAAACTAATTGTTAAACCAGTTTATATCAGCAATGAAAGATTTATAACAGCAATTAGAAAAACAACCTAGAAAATTAGAAATTTACTCTCTAAATTTAGCTTGCAACAAGGGGAACAATATCCAATTACCAAAACAAATTTTCTGGGCAAATTTTGCCACAATATTAAGTAAATATGCAGCAATAAACTGCAGCCCTAATAGCTGTAGCATACAATTTATGACAGCAGTATGTAAACCAATGATTATTCCAAGCGTTAGGGTACAATTAGCTTGCTAATGATGTCATAAACCCAATTTAAGAGATAGTTTTGAGAAGGAGAGTATTTAATTCAACTAGGGTTTCAACCATCACTTGCAATCAACTATACTAGTGTCGTTTCTTTTTCTTGGGCAATGGAGTCAAGGAACACACCATGAAAATAGCTAGGTGCAAGACGTGTGAAGGTAAGGCTATAGGGCATATAGCCTCATAAACCCTAGATGTCGTTTTTCCTCCAACCTCTAGCAACAAAATTTTAATTGAACTATAGGTAAAAGTTAAAACCCTAAGGGGATGAAGCCTCTCAATCCCTAGGACTTAAACTAGCCAAAACAAGAACCCTAGGGTATAAAGCCTCTTAATCCCTAGAACAATGTCTTAATGCTTCAATAATTAATGATAATTAATGATAATTGAAAGTAGGGAGGGGGATAAAGCCTCTTAATCCTTCTTAGGGTTTCAAGCATACAAGGTATATGCAACAATTAAGCCTCTAAAAGAGCATTTACCAAAGATACACCACACACAAGCAAGAAACTTGAACAAAGAAAACTTACTAGGCCAAGCGCATGCATGAGAAAACCCTATTTGAGGAAACTTAGTAGAGCAAACTTTTTCTAGAGTGCTCTCTCACAAGTGTGAGTTGTGACGATGAAGAATGAAGTTGAGTGCTAGGCTTATTTATATAAGGTAACCCTAGCACTATTTGTCCACATACTTGAGTAAAACCATTACAATTCATGCTAGAAGTGGGGCCAACCCTTCAAAATAGCTTCTGCGATGAATAATCATGCAAATAATACATCAATAAGTCACACGTGTGGTGACATCAAGCGCACCCTCTTGTGTGCTCTAGGGTTTCTGGTGTGGAGGATCTTCTCTTGGTATATATAACAAAGGATTGGTGGGTTTTTCCCTTGGTTGAGAAGGGTTTTCCCAGGATAATTTTTGGTGTCTTTTGTGCATGGTTATTCTTCTTGTGATCTTGGTTTACTGCAGCTAGTGTATTGTTACTGCATTGTTATGGCTGTAGCTTATGCTAAAATTCAAACAAACTACATGCTTGAGCTAAAATCAACAAACCCTAGGTGCCATTTTTTCTCTAACCTCTAGCAACAATATTTTAGTTGAACTAGGTCAAGTCCTAGGGGGATAAAGTCTCTTAATCCCTAGGACTTAAACTAGCCAAGACAAGAACCCTAAGGTATAAAGGGTCTTAAGCCCTAGAATAAAGTCTTAATGCTTCAACAATTAATGATAATTGAAAGTAGGGAGGGGGATAAAGCCTCTTAATCCTTCCTAGGGTTTCAAGCATACAAGGTAACGTGCAACAATTAAGCCTCTAAAAGAGCATTTACCAAAATACACCACACACAAGCAATAAACTTGAACAAAGATCACTTACTAGGTCAAGCACATGCATGTAGAAATCCTAATTCACCATCCAATCATCAACAAGAAACAAGCATCCAATAAAATCTTCCTTCAAGTGGTGCACACAAGTACTCCTAGTGAAAAAGAGAAGAGAAGAGACAAGTATAGGTGTATCTCACAAGTGTGAGTGATGATAAAATGTTTTGAGTGCTTCCTCTATTTATATGAGGTAACCAAGCACTATTTGTCCACATAATTGAGTAAAACATCAATAATCCATGCTAGAAGTGGGGTCGACCACTCAAAATGGCCTCTACAATGATAAATCATGCAAATAATACATCATAAGGTCACACATGTGGTGACATCAAGCCCTCAAGAAGGTTAAGGAGGCCTCCCAAGGACACATGTCATCGTCAAGTAGTGCAAGTGAGGTGGAAGACCATCATCAAGTGCCCTATCACATCTCAAGTCATCATGTGGTGTCCAAGTGGCAAGCAAACCCCAACATCATCAAACCCTAGTGTGTGACGTCATCATCAAAAAGTCCAGCATCCAAGGTGAAGGAGGCAGCATCCAAGATGGTGAAGGAGTGTATCTCATCTCTGCATGGTGTCCCAACATCTATCAGTGCAACGTCCTCCATCCAAGGCAAAATAATCTCCGGGGTACAATGCCCAAGGTGTGGACTCCTTGCCCATTTGTGTGCCATCATGGTCATATCTGCAGATGGAAGCTCACCGAGCCATCGTCCAAGGTCCAAAAGATGTGACTGTGTCAAGCCATCGAATGACTCAATGCTCTGCATCACACGTGCCATATCCTGTAACAGATGCACAACGTCCTGGGGAAAGCAGGGGGCATCCTTCAAAGAACCATGTCAGGTGCATCCAAATCAAATCAAAGTATGGAATCAAGTAAAACCAATGTTCACAAGGTATAAGAGCCCTTAGATCTTACAAAGTAAGCTTTACTTAACATAGAAGCCACATAAACAATTCACATCAAGTATCCCCTTCAACTTCACATTAGCTCAAGACTTTATGTAAGTTGGCAAGTTTGAATATGGGAGGACCATCATTAGACCCTATTAGGTGTGCTAACCAAAATAGGAAAGAAAAGTCCCAAGTAGAGGGATATGTCTTGGGGGAAGCAGGAAAGAAAAGGACCCTTTAAGAGTAAGTGTGATAGTGAAACGTTGGGCTTACTTCATGGCTTATGTAATCAATTGGTCCATTTCTATGAGCGCCTTTGTGTAGGGTGCGCTTGCTCTTGAGTTACCACTTTCTAAGCACTACGTTTTTCCAACTGGGGATAAAACCCGATTTTAATAAAATATATACATATATGGAATTAATAATCGAATGATGATTACATTTTACAAGTCCCCTCTTATATAGTCGATTTGGGGTGCATTGGATAACAGTCATGACTCTTAATAGTGCCTCTCGCTTTTATAAATAATACATTTTATTATTTTTTAAATTTTAATTTATTTTATCTTTTAACTTATTTTTATTCTTTTTTACTTATTATCTTTATTTGTATACATTATTTTATACATATATGTATATAACATTGCCCTTCCCTTAAAATTTGCTTTGTCCACAAAGCAATGGTAAGGAAGGATGTAACTGGCAAAAATGTTCGAACTCTTATGCTGCATCTTCTTCCGAAAGATTTTTCCATTTAATAAGATACTCCTTGATTACTCGAGAACGTAATCTCTTTTCCCTGGTGGAAATAATGGCTTCTGGTTCCAAAAGGATTCTCCCTTCATCATCCATCATAGGGAGCATTGTTTGTGCCTTTTCATGTTGCCCTAAGACCCTTTTTAGACATGATACATAAAAAACGTTGTGGATACAACTTAAGACCCTTTTTAGACATGATACATGAAAAACATTATGGATACAACTTTTATTTGGTAGATCCAACCCATAAGCTACGTGATTGACTTTCCTGTTAATTTGATATGGTCCATAAAACTTTGGAGCCAACTTATTCATTCCTTGTTGTTTAATAGATAATTGTTTATAAGGTTGAAGTCTTACAAATACCCATTATCCAACTTCGAACTATCTTTCTATTCGATGTTGGTCAGCTTATTACTTCATTCCGTTCCTTGCAACTGTTAAGTTTTCCTTGAGTAATTGAACAATTTTATGACTTTCGTCTAAATGATCTTTTACTGATGCAACCTTTGTTTGATTTGTAGCTAACTCCTTCCAACTCGAGGACTCATATCCATAAAGAGCTTGGAATGGTGTCATTTTGGCTATGTAGAATTACACCACCACTCAGCAAGGTGCAACCATTGAAACCATTTGTTTTACTTGTCGGTGACAAAACAACAAAGGCAGGTTTCCAAGCATTTATTGTTTGACCATTTGTTTGAGGATGGTAGGCTGAGCTCATATTAAGAGAAGTCCCAATTTGTTTGTAAAATTCTCTCCAAATTCCCTTTAAACTTGGCATCTCTATCACTTACGATAACTTTGGGAAACCCATGTAGCTTGTAAATATTTTTACAGAAGACTTCAACTGTTTGTTTTGCGGAATCTGTTTTCCTTACTCCAACAAAGTGTGCATACTTGGTTAGTCTATCCACTACCACTAATATTTTATCTTTTCCTTCTAATATGGGTAATCCTTCAATGAAATCCATTGACCTTCTGATATGGGTAATCCTTCAATGAAATCCATTGAAATCTCTTCCCATTTTTGGTTAGGGATGTGTAACGGATGGGGTAACCTCGGGGTTAATACATTTTCACTTTTGTTCCTTTGACAAAGGTCACACTCTACTACATATTTTTTAATATTTGCATTCATCCCCTTCGAAAAGAATGATTTTCGTGCATTATAGTATGTTTTGAAAAATCCGACGTGACCTGCAACTCGACAATCATGGGATTCTTGAAGGACCTTGGATTTAAATTTTGAGTTGAGATTTAAACAAATTCTTCCTTTATACGATAAGACGTCATTTTTCCACTCAAACTTGGGGTATTGATTTGAATCATTGATTATGGAACAGGTCTCTGGGTTTTTGGCATACTCGATTCGAATTTCGTCCAACCATTTGGGAATTGCTATTGATATTGCAAAAACTTGCGCTTCTTGATCTTTTCGTGAGAGGGCATCAACCACTATATTGTCTTTTCCCTTTTTATGTAGGATTTCCATATCAAACGTGCCAATTTTCTCTATCCATTTATGTTGTTCGATTGTTAATGTTTTTTGTTGTAACAAGAATTGGAGACTATTATGATCTGTACGTATTAAAAACTTGCTTCCCAGGAGATAACGAAACCATTTTGTTAATGCGTGCATAATGGCAAGCATTTCATTGTTGTATGTAGACTGTAAGCATTCCTTTTTGTTTAGTTTCATGCTTTCGAATGCTATTGGGTGTCCCTCTTGCATTAAGACTGCTCCGATCCCAAAACCTGAGGCATCACATTCGATTACGAAGGGCTTCGAGAAATCAGGTGTTGTTAACGCGGGAGTTGTGCACATATTTTTTTTCAAAGCTTCAAAACACCTTCCTACCTCCTCATTCCATTGAAAGGATTTTTTCTTTAGTAGATTTGTGAGGCAACAGTTAAATGAGCATAGTTCCCGACGAATCTTTGATGGTATCCGTCCGACCCTAGAAAAACTCTTAGCTTAGATACGCTTTTCGACTTAGGCCATTATATCATTGCTTTGATTTTCTTTGGATCAACCTTGACCCCATCTTTAGATATAATGTGACCGAGATACTCCACTTCCTCCTTGCCAAATGTTACACTTTGAGATTTTTGCATAGAATTGGTTTTCTTCTAGAAGAGATATACTTGTCCCAAATGCTTTAGATGTTCCTTCCACGTTTTGTTGTATACGAGGATGTCGTCAAAAAAGACTAACATATTTTCTCAAGTATGGATGGAATAGTTCATTCATAGCAGCTTGGAAGGTAGCAAGGGCATTTGTTAGCCCAAAAGGCATCACCTTGAATTCGTAGTGTCCTTCATGTGTCTGGAACACTATCTTGGCCACATCTTCTAATCGTACTCTAATCTAATAATACTTAGATCTCAAATCAAGTTTTGAAAAATATCTGGCTCCATTAAGTTCATCCAACATTTCATCGATGAATGGGATGGGAAATTTGTTCTTGATTGTTATCTTGTTTAACCATCGATAATCTATGCATAACCTGAAAGAACCGTCTTTCTTTCATACTAGCACCATTGGAGTTGCATATGGACTTCTGCTTTTAGTGATAACACCACATTTTAACAGATCTTGGACTAACCTTTCTATTTTTGTTTTATGATGGGGGTATCTGTATGGTCTAACCTTGATCGGACTTGACCCTGGCTTGACTTCAATTACATGTTCAATTCTTCTTTCAAGTGGTAACTCCATGGGGAAGTCTTAAAATACCTTTTTGTGTTTTTGAACTAGTTCTTGGATTTCTAATGCTCTGTAGTTATCTTGCTCCAACTCTCGTATCTCCATCTGGTGGCATTGGAAGAAATAGGAAGATGCTCCCTTCTGAATCAGTTTTTCCATCTGTCAAGATGACAAAACTTGTGTTTGGGGAGGTTGTAAGCCATATAACTTATACCTTTGCCCTTTCCACTTGAATTTGATGAAATGATTTTGGTGATTAGCATAATAGGTACCCGATGTTTGTAACCATTAGACTCCCAAAACCACGTCTACTCCTCCCAGGGGTACAATGTAGAGTTCTGATTCCAAATTGAAGTCTTGTATTTGGAGTTTCACCTTATGGCATTTCCCTACATTCTCAATCTTTTTTCCATCCACAACCATTACCTTCATGTCTGGAACCAAATATACCAATAGTTTGAGTTTTCTTGCAATATTGATGTCGAGAAAATTGTGGGTACTTCCTATGTCGATTAGTACTGTGACATTATCATTTTTTATATGTCCTTTTAATTTAAGAGTTTGTGGTTGGCTAATGCCTGTGATGGGTGTGAGTGATATCCTTGGTGTGTTGTCACCCTCGAAGTCTGGTGCAATATTTTGGGGGTTCTCAACTTCTTCACTTACTGACTCTTCTGAGTCTGATTTATCATCTCTTGCTTCGCATGTATATAACTTTTTTGAGTTATCTTCTATGCGGTACATATGTCTCGGGTCCCATTTCTCTTCGCAGCGTTTACATTTGCCTTCTTTTATTCTTTGGGCATCTAAACTTCTTCTTTTATTGTCTCGTAGGTTTGGTGGTATATATTTGTCATTTTCTGTATTTTTGGTCTGAGGTACGTTCCTTCTTGAAGAAACCTTGTCGAATCTTGATTGGCCTTCTAACTTGTTTTCTGCTGCTTTTGCCTTGCGCCTTGCCATTTCAACAGTCGTAACCTCATGCAATTTTAATTTGTCCTGGATATGTGGCTTTAGACCTCCCAAGTAAGACTGGAGTAACTTATTACTAGATAGTCCAAGCACTCGTGTAGCGCGGGCTTCCCATTGATGCGTAAATTCATCTACGCTACCCTTTTGTTGTAACCTGGTGAGATTTGAGAAAAAATCATTTTCGGTGATTCCTTGGAATCTTTTAAAAAATCATTTTTGAAGGAATTCCAATCGTATGACTGAGTTCTTCCCTTCCACCACAGGTACCAATTGTACGCATCACCTTCGAGATACATGGATGCATATTTAACCTTTTCTTCCTCTATTGTAACATTATATATATGGAAATACTCTTCAATCTTGTTAAACCATGCCACACATTGGTTATCACCTCCACTGTATTTTGAGAGTTCTATTTTGGCTTTGGGAGGATATATCATTTAGGTTTGATATTGTGCTATCGGTTGGGGATTTTTTATTGAATTGTAGGAAGGTGGTGGTGGTGGTGGTGGTGTGTTAGATGTGCTTGAAGCGCTGGATTGTGGTTGGGTGCGTTGTTGATGACCCTAGTTTTTTATAAGATTTAAAAGCTCATTATGCTTTTTATCTTGATCTTGCGTTATGATGTCCAAGTTTTGCTACATTTCGATCGTTATCTTTTGTTTTAAGTTTGCTATGCCTTGTCGTACTTCAACCTAGACCTCTGCGAAAATGTTGTCTTTAAGCCCTTGCTTTAAATTGGCTAGGCCATGTTGTAATTCAACCCCAACTTCTGCGGTAATTTTATGTTTAAGGCTCTGTGTCAGTGCTTGTTTGAGTGCATCGTTGTTGTTCCTTATTTCCTCTCTTAGATCATCACGATTATTGTTGATTGCATCTTCGAGTAATTTAAATTCGTTTTTGTATTCGTGCTCTATTTTTTCCACCTGATTTTTTAATTCTACCATCTTCCTGGTACTTGGAGGCGAAATTTTGACTTAATACAATGGTTTAGCAACTATCAGTTGTTTGAATCTTGGCGTATTCTTTTTATCGTAGGATGAGTTGGGGTTTGCAATTTATTGATCGATACGATGAGGGGGTACGAGGATCGAGTTCAGGTCATGAGGGAATGGTATGCAAGGGTCTGTGTAGAATGGTGGCATGGTGAGGAAGTGAGGTCGCGAGGAAGGGACGTTGTGAGATGGAGCGAATGGTTGGAGTGGTAAATAGAGGTTGCAGGACTGCAGATTTTACACAGGTGTATACAGGAGGTCGCGGGTTGGTGAATGGGTCGAGGGCAAACAAAATCGCGGGTGGTCGAATTGAGCAAAATCGTGGGCAGCTGGATTGAGCGAAATCATGGGCGAGCAGAATTGTGGGTCGAGGGCGAACAGAATCGTGGGCAGTCAGATTGAGTGAAATCGTGAGCGGACAGGATGGTGGATGCACACACAACGGCAACAAAGAACACACCAATGAAGAGAAGACGACCCAACGAAAGAGAGGACGCAACCTGTCTCTGATACCAATGGGGGATAAAACCCGATTTTAATAAAATATATATGGAATTAATAATTGAATGATGATTACATTTTACAAGTCCCCTCTTATATAGTCGATTTGGGACGCATCGAATAAGAGTCACGACTCTTAATAGTGCCTCTCGCTTTTATAAATAATACATTTTATTATTTTTTAATTTGTTTTACCTTTTAACTTATTTTATTCTTTTTTGCTTATTATCTTTATTTTTATACATATATATATATAACACCAACCCATTAATCTTCCTTTTTATTGTCCTTTTATGTATTTGCAAGTCTCCTTTATAAGGTTTCAAGCTTTAGCATTCATTGCTTTGGGATTGGGGCGAACACGAAAAGGGTAGAGCTCAAGTATGGACTAGCTTTTTAAAGTCTTTGCTATTATTTATTTATTTCTTTAGCATCATTCTTTCGTCATTATTTTTTAGTAGCAATTGCAATCAACCTCTAGGCCTTTAGCCCCTCTTCTCATGAGAGAATGAAC
>CBVK0105370341.1:0-11004 GCA_900067695.1 Picea abies | reverse complement strand
AAATCCCTAGAAATGCAAACCTTTTTTTAAGTGGAAAATTTAAGAAAATATTTACATCTTAAAAAATAAATCCAAACTTAAGATGTATCTACATTGATGTATGTATATGTATAAAAAACTTTTATGAAAATAATAAAAATAACCACACAATTCGGATTCGGATGGAGAAGAAAAATACTACGAAAATTAATTTTAAAAGTTACTTTCTTTTATGAAGTTGTGAAAGAGGATTTA
This sequence comes from Picea abies, assembly GCA_900067695.1. Taxonomy (NCBI): domain Eukaryota; kingdom Viridiplantae; phylum Streptophyta; class Pinopsida; order Pinales; family Pinaceae; genus Picea; species Picea abies. The sequence continues at coordinate 10,770 of CBVK0105370341.1, read as the reverse complement.
AACAAAATCCCAATAAAAAAGGTATTCTCATTTAAATGAGGTTGATAGAAACTTCATAGCACCAATAAACTTGGGAGGAAGTGTTAAATAAGTCATGCTCATTTTTTTTTATGTGATGGCAATGCTAGAATAGACACGCTTATTACAAAACACATTATAACAAACATATTATAAACACGCTTATTACAAAACACATTTATAAATTGTAACGGATTATAAAATATTTTTTTGTTTAATATTATTGAATAGTGTTAATATTGTGCTCGTGTAGAATAGTTGATGTTGAAACTTATTGTTAAAACACTTCATTATGTAAAGTCACCATTCAAAACTCTGAATCACACAATTACATACCGTAATATGTTAACGTAAATGCGATGAAGTATTTACTCATTACAAAATATTCCATGTTTTAGATACCCGTATATACTATATGCAACATGCCATTTCACTTTGTACAGACTCTGCCCAGACAATTTATCCTCTTGGACTTTTCTTCTTAACAAATTTGTCTGACTTGGCCCAGACAATTTATCTTCTTGGACTTTTCTTCTTGACAAATTTGTCTGTTTTGTTCAGCCACATTTGGCGTTATCGTAACGCCGTCATCGTGAACGAAACGTACATGAAAGTCAGACCGGTTACCAGAAACTTTCGTCGGATTGCATTTATTATTCCCGCTATTTTGGAGGAAGCCCTCACCACTGACAGAGACTTTTCCAAACATGGGTCCGGCGGGCCGCCGTGGGGGGGCTGGTTAGAGAAGAACTCGTGTGGCCCAAGTGAAAGAAAGAACACGTGGAAAAAGAACGAAAGGAAGGTTTTGGGTATTGTTTTGATTAATTCGACGGTTTAGTATGAGTTGTTTGAGTATTTCCTTAAAACTTTTCAAGCGTTTCGAATGGATACTCTATAAATTTAGAATAAGACCTATTATTTTGATAAAATTAAACTGTCTAAAATATGTAATTATAAGTATATAATTATTAAAAGAAAAATTATTAAATAATATATTGAGGATAATTGGGTTAACTTTAGTTATTTAAAAGTGTAAATTTTATTAGAAAAATTATTAAATAACATATTGAGGATAATTGGGTTAAGTTTATTTATTTAAAAGTGTAAATTTTATTTTTAAAATTATGATGTGTTTGTTATTTATAACCAAAAAAACTATTTATAAACAAAATTGAGGGGCAAAATTTATTTGAAGGTTTCATCTTTTTGTATTTAATTTAATTTAAAATGGTTGGTATAATAAGTACAACATTTATTGTAGTTAGTTAGGGTCCATGTTGGCTAGGTCAATAGTTGACAATTGATTTACAAAGACAACAAATATGTCACAAATATTTTGAACTTAGGTGGGGGAGGATAACAACTTTCCCCTCTCTCTCTCTCTATATATATATATATTGTAAGTGACATTCTTAATAAAAATTTCCATATAAATTAGCCAAATACTCAACAATATTAACAACAATCAATTAAATTAATCTCTTAAACTGAATTTCTTGAAAAACTAACTTCATATTGTGTACATTGTTAATGAAAAAATATTAATATTAATTACATCTAGAGATGCTTTCTACAACCCAATATGAGGGAGATGTGTAATTCCTTCCATGATCAACATGGATTTGACAATAGTCATTTAAAAACATATTAATAAAAAATTTATTTCAATGTCCACCTTCAGTAAATATCTTTATATCAACTTTATATATGTGTGTGTGTGTGTGTTGGAACCTTAGGTTATGATGGTTCATCACATTTCTCCTGGAATCAGGTGGACAAGCGGTTGACCAATAGCTCGAAGTAGTCGATTGGATGATCGACCAGAAGTCAACATCAATTGGTGGAGTAATTGACTAGCTTGCCAGTCAGACAGTTGAATAGAAGTAAAAGACAAATAGTCGATGGATCGACCAACCAGGAAATCAACTACAAGTCGGATGCATGGATGGTTACATTGAGCAAATTTGACGAGACGACTAGAAAGGGAGGATTTAGCATAGTCAACTCTATCAATTGATGGTTGTATGTAGACAATATCTTCCTAATTTCTAGGAAGATGGTTAGATCTTCAATATTATAAATAACGGACTCGATAGGTCATTATTATATAGTTGAAATGCAAGATATTATGTCAAATATGCATTGTGATGTTCTAATCTTAATGTGTTGTGCTTAAGTATTGTAATGGTGTCTTTAGACACCATTGATCTTTTCTAAAGATGTCTCTTCGATTATCTCCAAACGTTGTTATTTGTTTTGTACCAGGTTACACCCAATCCCCAACATGGTATCAGAGATATTGGTTTACACCTCACCTATTGTCTACAAATCTTGCTAAGTCGGATTGATTCGTAATTAACTCTAGGTCGATGATTTGTTGAATGTAATCTATAGAAACGAATCATATTTTTTAGATTTCAAAGATGGCTTTGAAGATCGATCATGTTATTGTGAATGGATAAAATTATGCTATATGGGCACCATATATGGAAACCTTGTTGAAAAGTAAAGGACTTTGGAAATACATGAAGACTCCAATTCCAGATCCAATGGACGATTAAATGAAGTCAATTGTCAACGAAAAAAGGATGGGGTTGTAGGGGTCATCACAAACTATATCTCATAGGAGATTCAATTCCATACCAACAAAATTGACTTCCCTCATCAAATCCAGAAGAAGTTGAAGTCATTGTTTGACAAATTCGATGAAAACCATGTCATGCAATTAGAGAAAGAGTTGATCCCTCTCAATCCTCATTCCTTCGACAGAATTAAGGGCTATTTGGCACGTGTGAAACAACTATAGTTTAAATTAGGTGAATGTGGAAAGAATTTTCAAAAGAAATACAAGCATCTCATTGAGTTGGTCCTAATGAATCCGAGAACACCATTCAACATGTTTGTATTAACATGCAGAACCAACCAGTAGGAACACAAGGAAGATGGTAAATATTATACCTTTAAAGTTTTTAGTGGCTTATTAATTAATGATCAACACAAATTCTTAGTGAAGGAAATCTTGGTGGAAAACATCAATCTCACTTGATCAAGGGAAAGAGTAAGGTGAATCATAAGGAAATAAGACAATTTGATACCCCTATACATAGACCAAAATGCCTCGACCAGAAAACTAAAGGGAGGATTGGTGAACCATGGAAGATTTGAAGAAGAAGAAGACATGGTAGTACTTTGGAAACAATGGACATATGGAGAAAGAATACTACAAGAAGAGAGATGACTTATGGCAAAAGGTCAAGTGACTTTAAGGAGACTTGTTTGATGTTCATTGACCTGCTGATAATTTCACCTTCCAAGTAAAAACTTCTCAAGTGTTTCTCTCTCATTCTGTGTAGAATTAATGGATAATTGATTATTGATGCACTCATCATATGACTAAGGATGCTTTCTTGTTCACATCCTTGGATAAAGTTGTGGAGAAAAATATCTATGTTGTCGATGATTTTTCTCTCGACATTTCTAGTCGTGGTGATGTTCCATGTTGACATGGAAATATTGTTGATGTCTATCATGTGTCGAATCTCAGTGTAAATTTTCTTTCAGTTTCTCAATTACATTACATGAGACTACATCGGAGTCAAATTCAGTAACACCAGAAGACTTTAGTGATATCTCAAAAGTAATACTTCAAGAAAATCAAAAGTCAATATCAAGGATGTAAAAAGAATTTGACAAAATTATCACAGATAAAAACAAAGAAATTTCTCGTTTAAAAGAACACAGTCAAAAACTACTTAATCATATCAATAAGCCAAAGAATTCAAAACAATGCATTCAAAAGTTGGAACGGGAGAATCAAGATCTCGAGAAGAGTCTGTTAGAAAAAAATTGAAGAAAAATATTGTTTAAAGAACTTAATCAAAGATTATTGGAATAAATCATAATATTGAAAGAGGAAGAAACTGAGAAGGAAGACAAGCACAAATTCAAAAATTCAGATAAGGAAGAAATATCACGCCTAAAGGTTCATAATCAAATTTTCTCTTTGATTATCACCAGACGTTATTTTCTAAAGTTATTTCTCTTCGATTATCACCAAACGTTGTTATTTGTTTTGTACCAGGTTACACCCAATCCCCAACATGGTATCAAAGATACTGGTTTAGACCTCACGTATTGTCTACAAATCTTGTTAAGTCGTATTGATTTGTAATTAACTCTAGGTTGATGATTTGTTGACTGTAATCTGTAGAAACGAATCATATTTTTTAGATTTCAAAGATGGCTTTAAAGATCGATCATATTATTATGAATGGATCAAATTATGTTATATGGGCACCATATATGGGAACCTTGTTGAAAAGTAAAGGACTTTGGAAATACATGAAGACTCTAATTCTAGATCCATTGGACGATTAAATGAAGTCCATTGTCAACGGAAAGAAGGATGAGGCTGTAGGGGTCATCACAAACTATATCTCATGGGAGATTCAATTCCATACCAATGAAATTGACTTCCCTCATCAAATCCAGAAGAAGTTGAAGTCTTTGTTCGACAAATTCGTTGAAAACCATGTCATGCAGTTAGAGAAAGAGTTGATCTCCCTCGATCCTCATTCCTTCGACAAAATTAAGGGCTATTTGGCACGTGTGAAAGAGCTATAGTTGAAATTAGGTGAATGTGGAAAGAATTGTCAGAAGAAAGACAGACATCTTAATGAGTTGGTCCTGATGAATCTTAGAACACCATTCAACATGTTTGTATTAACATGCAGAACCAACCAATAGGAACACAAGGAAGATGATAAATATTATACCTTTGAAGTTTTTTGTGGCTTATTGACTAATGATCAACACAAATTCTTAGTGAAGGAAATCTTGGTGGAAAACATCAATCTCACTTAATCAAGGGAAAGGGTAAGGTGAATCATAAGGAAAGAAGACAGTTTGATACCCCTATACATCGACCAAAATGCCTCGACCAGAAAACTAAAGGGAGAATTGGTGAACCATGGAAGAATTGAAGAAGAAGACACGGTAGTACTTTGGAAACAATGGACATATGGAGAAATAATACTACAAGAAGAGAGATGACTTAGGGGAGAAGGTCAAGTGACTTTAAGGAGACTTGCCAGATGTTCATTGACCTGCTGATAATTCCACCTTCCAAGTCAAAACTTCTCAAGTGTTTCTCTCTCATTCTGTGTAGAATTAATGGATAATTTATTATGGATGCACTCATCATATGATTAAGGATGCTTTCTTGTTCACATTCTTGGACAAAGTTGTGGATAAAAATATCTACGTTGTCGATTATTTTTCTCTTGACATTTCTAGTCGTGGTGATGTTCCATGTTGACATGGAAAGATTGTTGATGTCTGTCCTGTGTCGAATCTCAGTGTAAATTTTCTTAGTTTCTCAATTACATTACATGACACTACATAAGATTCAAATTCAGTAACACCAAAAGACTTTAACGATATCTCAGAAGTAATGCTTCAAGAAAATCAAAAGTCAATATCGAGGATGCAAAAAGAATTTGACAAAATTATCACAGATAAAAATGAAGAAATTTCTCGTTTAAAAGAACACAGTCAAAAACTACTTAATCATATCAATAAGTCAAAGAATTCAAAACAATGTGTTCAAAAGTTGGAACAAGAGAATCAAGATCTCAAGAATAGTCTATTAGAAAAAAATGAAGAAAATTATCATTTAAAGAACTTAATCAAAGATTATTGGAATAAATCATAATGTTGAAAGAGGAAGAAACTGAGAAGGAAGACAAGAACAAATTCAACAATTCAAATAAGGAAGAAATCTCATGCCTAAAGGTTCACAATCAAATTTTACTCAAACAGATTAAGAAATTAAGTGATAAGAAGTCGCTATAGAGCAAGCTAGAGAAAATTATCAACAAAGAATCATTGGTTTATAAAGAGACAATGAGTGAACCTATGGAACTAGAGAAATATTTAGATGTAAAAATCCCAATTATAGATAAAAGAATTAATACAAACCTAGTCAACCTTACAACTCAAAAGGATGCAAATCTAGTTGATGTAAAGAGGTCTTCAAATGTCGAATTATAAACAAGCGAGGGGTATGAAGAAGACTCAATTCCAAAATTTAATCAAGAAAAAGGTACAAGTATATGATGTAAATATCAAGTTGCAAGGATGCCTTATCGACATCCTAATCACAAAAGTCGATACTTCAACCAATCATTGTATCAATAGAAACAAATGACCGATATGTCGAAGAATATTACTTCCACTACAAGTGGTGCTCAAAGTAGAAGCTATCATACAAGTGGTGCTCAAAGTAGAAGCTATCATGGGAGTCAAAATACATCATGTTTTTTACAAGAACCCTATAAATGCCCAGTTCCGCAGAAGATCAAATTGGGTTGGACAGACTCATTTATGATTCGATAATTTTGCTCGGTGATTAGAAGATCCTATCGTCTCAAGTCATCAACGATCACTAACTCGAGAATAAAGAATCAAGAGACAATATTACAAGCCAAAACAATAAATAAGTCTTCCATAAACATGCTTTGAGGACAAAGCATTTCTAAAGGGGAAGGCTATGTAACGAACATAAATATATAAAATATATAGATATAAATAAATAGTCATTAAATAATAATAATTAATACATCATAATGAATAGACATGTCTATTAATGAAAGGGAACCCCTACATGGATATGTATGACCCTCATTGTCACTGTAATCATCTTATATCTCATACTATATTATTTATTCTCATATACATTTATAGTATTTATTGTCTTTATGCATATCTTTATATTCCTAGTATTTTGGATATTTACATAGTGAACTAGGTTGATTCACCACATCGTCATTGTCCATCATATCCTCGTCTTGCTTAGCTCTTTCTAGAGTATGCTTCTCTATTTTTTTGCACTTATTTACTTGCTCCTCTTTATTTGCACATTAATCTTGGATTTAAATAAATATGTATTGATATAAATCCAATACTAAGTAGTTAACTAAATTTAGTTTAAATAGTTGTGAGGAAAAATATTTTTTTTTTAATCTAAATTCAATTCTTATAATTGACATATATTTTTTTTAATAAATATATTGTTATAACAAGCTTAAACCTTAGAATTCAATGTAAAGAATACATACCCCTTTAACAACTTGAAAAAACCAACAAATTAAATTATTGATCACAAGTACTTGCATGGGATACAAACCCATAGAAATTCATCACTCATTGAAAACCTTGATGGGTTATTATTAGAGCATATAACCCTCTTCAAACTATATTCGGAGAGCTACATAATGCTTCTTTCCACGTCTGTCTGAAGTCTCAGGGCTTTTATCTTTTGCTGACGTTATCTTTGACTTTTCTTTCTCACCAATTTGACGTTTTTCTTCCACCAGATTTGGAATTATCATAGAGTCGTCATGGAAGAAAAAAAGGGACATGGAAGTAAGAGGGGTTAGCCGACATTTTTATCGGATGGCAAAGGAAATGCTCGCTAATTATTTTTTCTATTCTGGAGGAATATCCTCCATGCTGAAAGCGACATCTCCAATGATGGGGCCCGTTGTAGGTGGTGGAGGTTTTTAATGGGAGTGGGCTAACTTGGGACTAATATTTCTTCCTGAGTTATTTTTTCGACAAGTTTTTTGGCAGTCTGTTTTTAAATTTCTGGTTTATCCAGAATTTTGATGGATTTTCTGAGCATCTAGGTTGGTTTGAAATGGGGCATAACTCTTGAGATAAGGTTCTTAAATGCATGGAACATTGATCCATGCAAAACTCAGCTTACCCCTGAAAATTTGGTCAGATACCCATTTTTTGCCTGAAAAGAGGAACTCGTGAGGAAAGATTACTCCTAAATTAACTTACCCCATGTTTATATAGTGTGTTGGTGGATGTAGAATAACCCTTGTAACCTATGTAAATCAAAAATCAAGAAAGAGGATTTTTATACTTTTCTAATTATTTAGTCATCATGCTTTTCACTCATGTTAGAAATATGATGTTTAATAAGTATTTTTTAATCGAAAATAAAAATTATTTTTTATTTGTAAATTATTTGAATTAAAAATAATAATAACATAAAATTATTATTTTTATTAAAATTCAATAAATTAATATTAGTTTCAATGGAGTAATGTTGTAATGATGATGATTTAAAGTTACAACTTAGCCAAATACTAAATTTAGAGTACTTTGTTTTTAGAATAAGGAAACCCATTTTCTTACTAAGTCTTTATCTATAGAGTCAAACATGTCTCTATTTTATTTTATTGGGTAAGTTATAATTGTCCAATATATCTATATTATGGATTGTAAATTAATTACTATATTTCTATATTAATGTTAGTGACGTGTATTATCTTAGGTTAAAATTTTAAACAACTATGAAAAATAAGGCATCAAGCATAAAATAATCTCACACAAAGATTTACATGTAGCAACGAGATTTTAAGTGAAGAACATATTTCTATATTAATGTTAGTGATGTGTATTATCTTAGGTTAAAATTTTAAACAACCAAGAAAAACAAGGCATCAAGCGTAAAATAATCACACACAAAGCTTTACATGTAGCAACAACATTTTAACTGAATAACTCTCTTGTAGAAAAACATTTAGATGTTATTATTAACTTGTCATGCCAATGGAAATGCATACAAATGTAGAACTCCTCCTTGTGATTTTGTTGTTCATAACATTATGATACAATATTTTGCACTCTCGGTACTGAGTTAAGAAGCCTTCTAGATTAATGACCCTCTTCTCTCCTTGCTCTATAAGATTATGATACAATATCTTTCACATTTTCTATGAGTTAAGAAGCCTTTTAAATTAATAACCTCTTCTCTCCTTGCACTCCAAGATTTTTTTTTTGTTGATTTCTGATGGATAACCCCTAATTTCTTTGTTGCAACTCAACCTTAAGTAGGATCTTCTTTAAGACAATGTTGCAAATCTACCTTAAGTAGGCCCACCTTCACAAATCAATTAAATATGCTTTGGTAGTTGGATTGATTATTTTCACCAACAAAACAGGGTGCTCCATCATTCTTGAAATCAATGCAAGATCAACATTTATTTTCTAGATATTTATGAGTGGCTTTAACTATTGCAAAACTCCATGCCTTTTCCATCAACATGAAAATTTTCAAGTTAGAGTGTCATGGACAATGCTCATCAAACAAAAATCAATTAGCATTCCCCAATGCCTATTTTTTCTCTCTTCCAGAGATTTTGGGCTACTGGGTTTTTCCAAGCCTCCTTTAAGCAACAAAAACCCTGGTTCAATATTGTCTTTGCGTCATTTTTCTAAAATTTCACTGCATTCTTATAAATCACATACTTCCTAGATTTTGAAATTTCTCCCTTATGCCAGAAAAAACCCACTTTGAATTCCTTATTAGATAAAAAAAAAAACTTCACCCAAAGATTCTCAATATGAAAATCAACCATTTTCTCAATGAAATGAGCTTTTTTTTTCTCGACAGAACTGTCTTTCATTTTTTCGGTACTAATGTCATATGCATCACTAGCATAGTGTACACAATTAAGATTGAGCAATGTATGGTGATATGGAAATGATTATTTTTTAATAAAATATTTTACTTGTAATATAAAATACATGATATATATTTAAATATTTAAATAATTGTCACATTTAGTAATATATATCCTTAACCTTAACTATTGTCCTTTGTAGATTCCTTCTTTCGGTACTCCCATGCAAATATCAGGTATTCTTGCAAATATCATGAAATCCATTCAATGCGAAGAAGGTAAAATGCCTTCAACTTATAAGTGTATCATTTTCCGATAAGTCAACCTTTAAAAGTTCTAAATAATCCATTGCACTGCACATTACCTTGGTGTGTATATCCATCCTCTTGCGATAAATCAACTCTTAAACTTCTCAATGATATAGTGAAGTATATATTTTGTGTATATCCATTATCTTGTAATAAATCAACTCTTAAACTTCTCAATGATATAGTGAAGAATTTATTTCGTTTTAGAAGCCCATTTGCATCCAAAAACATTGGGAGTTTTATTAGCCACCAAATATGATTTTCATTTAACAATGTGAAATTTTATTTTTTAATTTTATATTAATAAATGTTATCAAATCTTTTTTATTTATTGAAATTAATAATAAAAAAGAAGATGATTTTTTTTTAATGTTATCTACTTATTTTCAAAAAAAAAAAATATTATAAATAAGTTAAATTACTCATTTCAATGACGAAAAAAATATATTTCATAAATCAATAATAATTTATTTTTTATCTCAACCATATATGTTATACAAAACTAAAATATAATAATAATAATAATAAATTAAATGTAAATAAATAATAATCATTCAAATATTTAAATATATAAAATAGTAATATTATAAAAATGAAACCATAAAATATATAATAAAATATTTTATATATAAATAACATTATAAAACCAAAATCATATCCATTATTATAAAAATAAAATAAAAATTGAGATAATTTTGTTTACACCATGTATGTGTGTATGAAGAAAGCACATCAACCTAAATCCATCTCAACTCTAATATTTTAAGTATCAAGAGATTTTTATCTCAATTGTTTTTTAGGTTTCTCTAAAAAATATTAAGAGGATTTATAGTTAAATTTAATATCCAATATTTTGTGTGTTCTTCTCTCAACTTTTGAACATGCAATTTGATTAAACAGGAAACTATCAAAATGCTCTCTCTCTCTCTCTCTCTCTCTCTCTCTCTCTCTCTCCACATTCCTCC
>CBVK0105370196.1:0-16331 GCA_900067695.1 Picea abies | reverse complement strand
TCGGCTCGAGATGCTTCGACCTATTGCTGCGCCAAGGCCTCTTGCTTGATGAACTCTTGGATAACTACTTCATTGACAGGTCCCTCTAAGCATTGTTCAACTACAATGAAGACTTGTTATAGATCTTCTCCTCGGCCTTCAATCTCCTCAAATTGTTGGCACGCTTCGTCCTGGACTGGTTGGAGCCTCTGAGTCACTTCCATGACTTTTCTCTGTATGGTGTGGACTTTTTGTTGAGAAGTGCATTATTCCTAAGATTGCTTCATCCTTTCAAATGCTGACAGGAGCTTCAACTGCGCCTGTACTATTGTTGCTTACTGCTTTGCCTCTTGGAGCTGTGACTCTAGTGCCTTTAGTTTAGGGTCTACAATAAGTCGCTCATAGGTTTGTGCACTTCTACTACTAAGATGGTTATATTCTAGAGAAAATTCTTTGATCCTCTCAACTACGCTCTGGGTAATGGATTTTCTTTGGCCTTTCATGGCCTGCGGGGTACTTGGCACTGTTCATAGCTCTAGGTCTATGATTCTTTGTTGAAGCTGCTGGATAACTTCCGCAAGTTGTGCTACTTGATGCTCTACTGGTTCTTCCACCTTTTGCTATAAGCCTATCACAGAGCGAAGTGCTCTATTGACCACTTCTTTGAATCCGAGCTGCTTTGTGAGAAACTACTCTTTCTCTTGCTGAATTCGTGCTCTCTCCTCTTTGAAATTGGTGTGGAGGTCATCCTTCTCTTGCTGCACAACTCGATGTATTTCTACCATTTCCTGTTGTTCTTACTTCAGGGCCACCGTGGCCTATTCTTTCTCTTCTTGTGCTCAACGAAGGTGAGCTTCGGTCGCATTAGATATTCTGTGGAGTTGGACGTGCTCATCTCCCAAATATGGTTCTTCTAATGGTGGGGGTGTAGTGGATACTGCGTGGCTGGAGTGAAGGGCCTGTTGTACCCCTATTAGTTCTGTCTCAATTTTTTCATACATGTCTTCTTGCTTGGCTTCTGTGTTCTACATAATATCCTATGAGGTGCCTGATACGACTGTGATGATGAAGTCAAAGTCATCGAGCATGAGCATGGTATGCAACTTGGTCTTACTAGCTTTGGATTTCTTCCTCGAGGTAGGTTTCATGGGGGAAACCTTTCTTTTATTAGAGGGATTACCCTCATCAAAAAGATCCCTAGGTGGTGTTACTTCACCTTGATTCTGCTGATCACCTTTTCCATTTGTTTGTTTTTTATCTACCTCATCATCACCTCCTCGTCCCGATGATTTTGAAGCGGTTTCTTTTGATGCGCCATTGAGGTTTTGTACCTCTTTGGTCTTCTTCCTTCTACTGGTTCCAGGTGTGACGTGTTCTTCATGAGTGGCCTCTGAGCTACCAAGTAGTTTGGGATCAGAAATTTTTGTAGGGTTAGTAGGGATAAGGAGCTCTGTAGAATAGTCCTTAGTTATCTCCTCAAGGTCCTCCTCTGTGAACTTATAGTATGATTGAAGCTCTTATTTATGCTCATATACACACACATTGATATAAATAAAGTGTCGATCTGTGTGAAACTTCATGAGGGGTTTGAACTGGTGGAGGGTGTTCGTCGTCATATGAGGGAGAACCCCAATAGCCCTCTTCAATTGGAAATAGTATGTGTGAAATACTGTGTGTGACTGCCACTGTTTTCCCATATCGCTTGAGTACCAGAGCATGGTAAAATTCACAATGATTGGCTCGAATGGATCAATATCTAGGAAGGTCACACCTTTCGACATCTCCCAAGAAGTAAACGCTATGAGGATCAGTAGCTAGCTAAAATGGAAATCATAGCCCTGATCCTGAGCTTCGCGACAATCTAATTCTAGATAGTTGACTAAGTACTTCACCCAGTTCATTTGGAGTCCTTATACACATTTTACGGTGAGGTAAACAACGAACCTTGTGACCTGCATAGGTATTTTATTTCTCACCAAATTTCTTGCGATTAGCTGGAAGGCCAGGTGCATTACACCTTTTTGGATGGAAGATACCTTGTAGCATCCCATCCCCTTTTCTACATTGCCATACGTGTCTTTAATTCTCTATGCCAGTGTGCGGTCTGTAGCCTTCTTTGGTAGAAGTCCCATGGGTCGGGTCCCTGCATGCTCAATCCAGTGATCCTATGGATCAACATTGGATCGAATGTGATGCGTCTGTCTAGCCATAGATAGCCACCATGGTAGTACAATAACATGAGCTTAACACACGCATTAACCTCCTCATACCTTCTGAAATGTGGAATCTTCATCACATTCAAGATGGTGGACTGCACGAGGTTCATAGTCCATGGTTGGGGGATTATCCTCGAGTTCTTCCCCTTCATCTTAGTCAAGTATCTGTGAGGGGAGAGAATACTATGGTTCTTGCTGTCCCCTAGGTTGAAGTCGTTGAATTTTAATTTTGCGATCTTATCCTGTTGCATTCTAAGTACGCGTATCCCCTTCAGGAGGTATGCGGTAACAAAGGTATAATCGAAATCCCTTGGGACACTGTCATGACTCACCACGCTAGCCAAAGGCAAGATGTAGTCGGGTGGGATAGTCAGGATTAACTTCACATTTGCCAAGTCATATCGATGCTTGGTTCTTTTCTCGGCTACAACTTGGGATGGTCCGGATCCGTGAGTAGTCGATGAGGAGGCTTGCACTCATCACATCGATGAGGCATGAATCCCTGTGGAAATTACTTTCTCAGCCATTAGATCAATTAGAACTTCTTCTACACACTTGTCAGTTGCGTTGAGTTCATCCGACATACACGCTCAAGATCGGATAACTCAGATTGATGAATGGGTACTCAAAGCAATAGAACAAGTGTCGATCTCAATAAACACAGCATGGTAGCAATGTGTTGGATTGGATATAATTCACAAAAGTGTTCTCAGTGCAACACTAGATGGAATAAGTAGACAATGATGTAACGGTTCTTCTCCAAAGGGAAATATGCCTTCATCAATGCGGTTCTGTCCATTGCGACACAATCCCAACAATCTAAAGATGAGATTTCCAGTCATAATTGTTGTTCTAACCGTTTGGGGGCATCATTCTAACAGTCATAATGCCTCCAATGGTTATATTTCTTCACCATGGTGAAGTGCCATGTTGCGTTGTTCTGATATCCTGATGAAGTTCCAGTTTTGCAAGCCTTCCTTCTGCAAAGTCCCCTATGGAACATTCTGCAACTTTTCTCTCTTCTTACTAAGATTTCTAACCTTCTTCCTTGTGATCTTCGTCTTGGTATTCATCTATCCATTTTCATTCTTATCTCCTTTTGGCATAGTAACTTCGCGCTGTTGAGATTCTTTCGTAGGGTTGAAGGGCAACACTTCTTCTCTGTCAGGGGTAGGTGCTCCACTCTTCTGTGAGTCTTCTTGTGTTCTTTCAACTTCAACATCCATGTTTTTGGTTCTAAATAGCTTCACTCTATTCTCCTATTCTTCAATCAAGTGCGCTATCCTCCTAGTCATGAAATCTTTTAATTCTTTCTTCTTCTATTCTAAGACTTCCTCTTCTTTTATTCTGGCATGATCCTTCTTAATCCAGGTTTTTCCTAGTAACATAGAAAATGGGGCGCCGCTCTCAATAAATTTAACAACCTCAAAATCTCCTTTTGTCAAAGTTACATGAGCACTCATAAATATCTATGTGAGTCTTCCACATAGGGTTATCAACTTTTCTCTGAATAATCCTATTCCTCCCAATGAAGGAATCATAGTAGGCTTCCCTAAAATTTCCCAAGTTCTTTCTATCATGATATTCACCTGTGTTTCTTCATCCAAAACACAGTCAATGTCAAAGTCTCATATTCTTGTTTATATTCACTCATTTTCTTTGAATATCTCCAATAAGTTGTTATTTATGTGATCATTCAGGGTTTCTTTCATTTGTAGCAATACATTCTCTGATTCTTTCTGGGGTTATGCCATGGTGTTAGTTTCTTGATCTTCCTCAGGGTTTTTTTTCCTCATATTCATTATGTCAACCTTATCAATCATTATAGGGCAGTCCAAAACTTCATGGTCCATAGATTTACAACAAATACAACTAGGTCTTCTACCAGGGCATTCCTTAGCAATATGTCCTAGTCTTATGCAATTATAACAAAGGGTTAATCCTATTTTTCTTTTAAATGATCCCCATCTTTTCCTGTACTGCGCACTAGGGTCATACTAGCTAACTTGCAAAAAATTCTTTCTAGGATCCTGCATCCATTTGTTAGTCCAAACATTCTTTCTATGATAGGAATACCATATCTTTCATCATTTCTATCAGATCTACTCATATCAAATATTCTTTCTTCTAGTTGTGCCCTAGTTTTCAGGCTAGGATAAAATTTATCAAACATACCTAGATTCATACTTTCGAAATAAAATTTCCACTTATCTTACCTTTTCAATCAAAAATTTTCACTGTTCTTACCTTTATCAGAGCACAAAGCTTCGATATCTTACCTCTTTTCTTCAGATCTGAATTCTCTTCTTACCACAGAGCTTCACAAGTCAAGTAGAATACTGTGCACTAGGGAAAAAAATCTATGCACAAATCTTCTCTTTTTCTTTACTTCACTTCCCAACAATCATAGTTTCAGGTAGAATACTATGCACTTTAGCAACAAATCTACACACAAAGCTTCTCTTTTTCTTTACTTTAGTTCCCAACAATCACAGTTTCAGGTCCCGCCAACATAACCATTTTTTGTCACAGGGGAATACCCAGGGTTCAATGCTCAAGAGTGCACCAACAAAACCCTAACTACTGGCCCTTTCGGTAACACCTACGAAGCAGATGTAGTCTCACCCGAGGAAGAGGCAGGGGTGGTTGCAGGACTCCAGTGTCTGCAACCTTAGCTGGGACACAGATATGTGATTGTAACACCTTAATATAGCACTTAGCAATTATATATCATTATTATTTAGCCTTAACTCACAACGAATATAAATCCTAACAAGAGATCAACGAAGTATTTACCCAGATCTAGTATATTCAAGTACTAAGCACATTCACATAGATTAAATCTAGAATTCATTCATATTATTAAGCACAAAACATCAATAGATCTATCTATAATTTATCTATGCCAAAGCACTAAGAAAGTAAACACATCAATACATCACAAAAATCATAACAACATGGGATATACGTGGTTCACCCCCAGCCTGGGGCTACGTCCACCAACTCTTCTTCTCTTTTATTATCTTCTATCAATATTCTACATGCACAGAGCCACAAAATCCTACTCCGCATAGGACAGGAGATCTGCATGCACCTCACCAGATCCTCCTTCCCTGAGCTAGGTTACAACACAAAGCCTTTACTCAATCTCTTACATTCACTTGCACTTAGCCTTGCAAGTTTCACACAACATGCACAAAGCATGTACAACTATCACTTGCATTTAACACTTGGTATCACACACTTATGCCCTTTTACTTACATCGCCTACCTTTCTATTTATACATTACAAAATGGGCCTAAACATGGGTAAACCCATGGGCTGACATCCCCATACCCGTTACATAAGCCCAAAACCCAAAAATCCCTAAACAAGGGGCCAAGATCCGACGATCTCTGCTTCGACTAGCGCTCCACCTTCGACAACCTATGGAAGTCCCAAAATAGGTCAAACATGACCAAGGATCCTCAAAACTTGGTCAAGGGCCAACACACCCCAAGGAGACACACCTCTTCTTCAATATCTCCTAAAGTTGTATTTGTAACACCTTCAACTCTGGTGCACTCATCCTATAAGGAGTCTTGGACATTAGGGTTGCTCTAGGCATCAAATTGATAGATAAATCAATATCTCTCTTCGGTGGAAACCCCCGTATCTCCAAAAATACATCCTCAAACTATTTCAAGACTAAATAGTCTTCAATGCTTGACACTTTATCATTGGGTGTCTCTTCCATATGTGATGCAAATATTTGGCATCCTTTCTTGAAGCTTTTGTTTATTTGGAAGGTTGAAACTTCTTTGATAATTATTTCCCTTGGGATACCCTGTATTGTTCTCAAGTTCCCTTCCTCATCCAAGCAAGTAAATTCCTTATTGTAACAATCTAGGACAACATGATTCTTTTCCAACCAACCCATACTAATTAGTAAATCATATGAATCCAATGGTATGATATTCAAATCTTCCTTTGTACTTAGTCCATTCATGTCCATTGGACATTCCTTAACCATCTCATTAATTCTTCTCTTAGGTCCTATAGCTAACTGAACCAACCAAGATTTCCCAAGTTTACTTCTTGGAAAATGAAATCTTTCCACCAAATTAGGATCTATATAACTATGAATATATCCTAAATTAATTAAAATAACAATGGGTTGGTCATTGATATTACCTTCCACTTCAATCATATGAGATTGAAACTCATCTTGCTTGTTATCTAGGGCTACGTAGATCCTCTGAATGTTTTTTCCCATGTCCTATATTGTATCAACTTATTGTACATTGTGAACAATCCTCACTTTTTCACCTCTGTGAGGGAAATATCAGTACATATGCTCTCCTTCACAACCCCAACATTTAACATGATGCTTCCTTGTTATTTTCCCCATTGTTTATGTTATTCTAGGCTCATTGGAAGATGGTTTCCCCTAAGAATTATTTCTGAAGAATGGTGGCTTGGTCTTCTTCTTCCTCTGCTCCATCTTGCCTTTCTTCTCATATTCCCAAGACTTTTGGAAAGTTGGTCTTCCTCTATTCTGATCACGAGGCATTTATCTCTCCTTATGGTTTATTCCACTGTCTTGGGATCATCCTACTATATCTTATCACTGAAAATTGATGGCATCCCACTCAAGTACCTTTGAATATTGACCTGTCCATATTGATGAATTCAACATATTCCAATAGCTCTAAGAATATCCTTTCATACTCATCCATAGTCATACTCCCAAGATTGAGTTCAAATAACTCCTTCATATTCCTATCATAATAATGCTTGGTTAAGTACTTCTTTTGAAAATACCTTTGAAATCCTTCCAAGTAGTCTTCTTCTCATCAATGTGTTTCACTTGCACAAATTGGTCCCACCACATTGATGTTTTTCCCTTGAGCTGATAGATGAAAATTATTCCTTCTACATGTGAGGAGTAATTCTGTAATTGAAAGTAATTCCTCATGCCCAATATCCAAGTATTTGAATCCTCATCTTTATTGTGCTCATTATCAAAGTTAGGAGGCTTGATCTTATTCATTTCTCCTTGTAGTTCATCTACTCCCGACCTCCTCTTATGCCTTTTGAAAAGAGATAATATTGGACTATTGTGTACTCTTCTAACCGAGTGTCTTGTTGAGTGATGATGGTGTCTACCAAGACCTTTCAATTCTACTATTTTGGCATGATATCTATGACTTCTTGAATTGCTTGATTATGTCTCCTTGTCCATTTTATTTTCTATTATGTCCAAGCTCTACAAAAACTTGATGTTGAATCCATATTTCCACTCTTTTGATTTCATAATCCTCTCATTATCATCTTTATAACTCTGGACATATCTTTGCGTACTTTTTATGGTCTCCACCAAATTCATACTTTCTTCTTTTCCTTCTCCATGCCCATTGGATTTTGTCCCTGCATTACACAAGCCCACATACAACCCCCAGACTCATCCTCACGGCGATACATCCTCTGTGCATCTTCCATGCCTTTGATCTCTTTGTTGATATTGTTATGATCTATTTTCTCTTAACTTTGCAAAATGTGCAGGCAATAGGATTTCTTAGATTACAATAGTTTAACAAATCTATTAAGATTATGCATCATTCTACCCTTTTAAAACACCAGTAATACTATTTCTACTTTCTTGTGAATTTTGTAATTTAATTCACATTTATGGATGTGATTCTTTCCAATACCTTTCCAATGACTTCTTTCTTTCTCCATTCTAAGTCTTGAGTAGAAATTTATGGCCATTTAATCATTACCCATTTTCTCCTTTTGTACACCTTTCAACCAGGTGCACTTTTCACTATTTCCATGCATCATTTACACTAGATCTTTTGTATTTTTGAAAAAATATCAACTAGGTTCCTTAATTACCATATTTTGGACAATATGTCTAAGTTTCACCTTCATGTGAGCTTCAAGCTGCTATATACAACCTGCTAAAGTTTTGGTTGATTTACTCCTTTTAGCACAAAATTCTACATGTGCTTTCTACCCTCTCCTGTACACTTTTTAATGCCCATATTCTAAATATAACTCCATGATTTTCTTTTATGGCTCAATATATTTCTGTATACTACTCTTGTTCCCAAATTTGACTTCCAAGAAGAAAGTTATGGCCTCCAGAGTGGATTGGTATCCAAAAATTACCTTGCATTGTTTGGCCTGCAAATTCCTCATACAAGCTCTGTTTAACAAGTAGTTTATCTCATTAGAAATATCTCTATGATATCTATCATTTTCGATGTATAAACTTATGTCCTTGAAGTCTATATATTTTCATAAAAATATTGACTTCTAAAAATGTTGTTTATGTCTCTGAAAATGGCCTACAGGTTAATCACTTGGGAATCATTGTAAAATTTCATCAAATTTTTATTGTTTCTGAGAATTTTAGCTAAATGAGATGTTGATGTGGCATATTGGGTCCAATTGGAACCCATAGGTGGCAACATTTTATCCCATGACTATTTTGACCTACCTTGTCAACCTTGATATTCCTCTTATCTCCCCTCTTTCTCTTTTTTCCTTTCCTTACCTTCGTTGGCACCCATTAATGTAGTTTTTGGGTCCAAAACCCATAGTTTCCTACATGGAATACATTTATTGGGTTGTTGGAATGGGAAGGTCCCATCACATTCCCATTCTCCTTGGTGCACAAATTTTCTCACCCGATTAATCCAATGGTTAAGGATTGGAGGGGGTCGACGATGATCAATAGTCCCCATCGCATCATGGGCCCCTCGATCTATCGAACATTAACAATGGGGGGAGGGTCCATAATGGAAACCATAAATTTCCTACCTGGAGAAATTTTAACATCCTAGTTTACTATGGCCCCTCCCCTAGTGGTTTCCAAAGCCACCAAGGACCCTCACATCAGGGTTCCACGAGTTTGGAGTCAAGGTTCTATAGGTAGACAGACATCCCACCACCGCGGTTCCACCTCACCTATCACCTACCACTTATACTATTGTTTTCACCATGGTATTACACATCACCCTTCTTCCACATTAGCTAATATGTGCCCCCCCACATCATGCTGATGTCATCGTACAAAAAAATACCCAAAATTTTCTAGTTTTCCCAAATTTCAAAATTTTTCTAATTCTCCAATTATGCCCAAAATCAATGTTTATTCCTATGCCCGCCATTGAAGTTAAAAAATAAGTTGAGCACGAACAATGTTTTCCCTGTGAGCACCCATTCAAACTCTAAACATGGAATTCGACCCTCCTTTTTCAAATTCTCCATAAATTTTAATGCAAAAATTGGGTTTTTTTTCCCAATTTCACCCAATTACAACCCAAAAATTACCAGTAAAGGATTGAATTGTTGATTTTTAATTCTTGGGTTAAATTCCATTGAATTACCCACAAATTATTCCCAAATTTATCTGCATTAATTTGGTCAAACAATTTGCAGATATCCCTTTTTGACATTCTATCAAAAACTTTGTAGGCATACTCTACAAATTTCACTTCTATGCTCTATATCTAGCCCATGCAGGCTCGGTGTTGAGCCTTTAGCTCTGATACCACATTGTAGCATTCCCAACGCCAAGTTGGGCAATACTACACAAAATTTTTGCCTCTGATACCATTTTATTTATAAAATGCTCTGCATATGATTACAATTATGCAGTTCTATATAGTCTTAAAAACATATAAACTTAAGCATACTTAAACAGTAAAATACCATAACATAAATAACATAAATAATCACACAATAATTAAAAAAAAATACATTGAAGGTATTTATCTTTGTAAATAAATCACCAACTGCATGTAGACCTCAAAATTTCCTCCCATCCATAGACTATGTTGGTCATAAGCTCTCAACAACAGGTCACCCCCGAGCTGGGGCTAGAAAACCCATCAGGGAAGGATTCCTAAGCCATACTAAGGTATAATCAACATAATAATACTTAGGCCAAGGTTCCAACTATTGCAACTATCCTACAATCTCTCATTTACCACAGTTTGTCCCACCCCATGAAGTGTGCTCCTTCTCTGCTCAACAGTCCTTTGGCTGCGCCACTTCCTTTCTGGGGTTTCAACAATAGGATGGAAATAAAGTCTCAAATCCCTATAGCTATTTCCTAGATCCCTGGGAACAATTACCAATAGTTATCTCACCTGGAGAGAATGCTCACGGGCTTGACAACCCGCCTCTTCAAAGTACACATAAGCCTAAAACATTGCTTCTTCAACTCAAATTACCCAGGCTTACTGGTTACAAATAGCTTCCCAAGCTCCCAAGCATAAGTATGAATCATGATGGCAGAAGTCCCAGTGAGAATGATGAGTGAATGATGAAAAATCTACTAAGTTCTTACTTTTTATATGCATGTTCCCAACTTGACACTTGTCATGTTGGGAACTACATGGACCCCACATGGTGATATGTTCCTCCCACTTAGGAACTTAAGATAGATATGAATATATCCCATAAACTAGAATTTAGGAAATATTATTATAATATTTCCTTGGCTTAATCCCCCTTGGCTTAGCCCTCTCCTATACCCTTAGCCCCCTTTCCCTCTAGTGGAGTTTTATCCCTCCATACTCTTTTTTGTGGTTGGTCTGCAACAATGATGTATTTTTATTAATATCTCCGTGTGATTAAATATTACAATGATAGGCACGCTAGCCTTCTAGCATTTTGGCTCTCCATTCTAATAACCACACATGAACTCTGGCCTAAAAACATATTTACAATGACACTCTAGAAAAAAATACCCCGACTCAACAACCTATATGTACATTTACAAATGGGGTTCATCCTAAGGGTATTACATTGAGATTGTGTATTGACTTTAGATAGTTGAATAAATACACTGTGAAGAACAAATACCCTCTACCGAGAATTGATGACCTCTTTGATCAGCCAAGAGAACCAAAGATATTTTCAAAGATATACTTGAGATTAGGATATAAATATGTGATAATCTAGTAAGAAGACATCAATAATACATATTTTAGAACCAGGTATGAGCATTATGACTTTGTAGTGGTAGCATTTGGACTGACTAATGCACTAGTTGTATTTATGTGCTTAATGAGTGGTATATTTAGAAATTATTTTCATAAGTTTGCCATTGTTTTCTTGGATGACATACTGATTTATTCCAATTTCGAGGAAGAGTATGAACATCACTTGAGGTTGGTGGTGCAAGTTCTGAGGGAACATTAAATGTATGAAAATCTAAACAAGTGTTATTTTTACTAAGAGTAGATCCATTATTTAGGTCACATTATTTCAAAGGAAGGTATAGTAGTGGATCCAAAGAAGATTTAAGACATTAGAGGATGGAAAGCACCAAGGAGTGTTTCAAAAGTTATATATTTCATGGTATTAGTTGGATACTACAAGATATTTATAGCATGATTCTCTAAAATTGTTCATCCCATCACTTCTTTACAAAATAAGGGAATTAAGTTTGAATGGACAACAAAGTGTGAAGAAAATTTTAATTTGTTGAAAGAATTACTTACCAGTGCACCTATTTTGAATATTTTTGACACAAATGAAAATTTTGTGGTATGAAAAGATGCATGCAAAGAAGGAATTAGTTGAGTCCTTAATCAGAATGGACATGTTATTAGTTATGAGTCTAGAAAGCTTAAATAACATGATATGAATGTTGAAATATTGTAACTGCAAAGAGTATTCTATTTATTATTGAGTCATTATTAATTATATCAATACCCTTTTGTGGATTGATCATATTGGGAATTGTAAGTGACCAAATCCCCTTTTGTGGATTGGTCAAAACCTAACTATATTATGCTAATTAAGAATTTCCCCCCTAGGCCTAATTAAAGTGGTTTTAACCACTAAGAAGAGAAGGCGGCCCTGCCCAGTGAAGAGACACCTTTCCAACACATGTCAACTAGTATAAATAAAGAAGGCTAGCACCTCATTTGTTAACTTAGCTCATTCATCTAGTGCACAAGTTTGAAGGAAGTTTCAGTTTCCATTTGTCGAAAGAAGGAAGTGAGAGGCACATTGCTCAGTGTTGGATATTCTCTAGTGTTTTGGTTCATTGTCTTGGCATTGTATTGGCTATCTATATTAAGGAAGTTTTGATGGGTTTTCTCCCCCATGAGGGTTTCCCAAGATAAATGTTTTGTATATTGTGATTGTGTTTTTATCAGTGATCCCAACTATGCTATTTTTATCTAGTAAATTGAAAAGAAACCTAATAATATCTCAAAACTTAACATGGTATCAGAGCTTTAATGAAGAGAACACCTTTCATTGGATAAGAAAAAACGTCACTGTTTTCGTACAACAAAATTAGGGATTTTTATTGGAAGAGAATTCCAGCCTGAAACTCATCAAGGAAGTGCGCCCTAGACTAGATATCTCCTTGGCAACTTGAGCACAATTTTCTAGTGGAAAGAAATCCTGGAAAGTGAAACGCTAGTTTTTGTTGGTACCAGAAAACCAGAAAAATAGGAAACCTGAATCAATATCAGAAGTACCAATCCATATTTCTGCAAGCTCAATTTCAAGGGGTAAAAATTGGATTTTCTAAAATCTAACTACACTAGCCTACTCTCCTCAGCCAAGCATACCTCCTGGTAAGTTCATATTTAAATTCTGAGCATTTTTAGTTTTTGGTCATTTTCCCAGCTCCAGGTCAAGATGTCTACAAGCACTAAGCTTGTTGACAAGTTAGAAGGTATGTAAAACTTTCATGCTTGGAAGTATAGGATTGCACTCATTCTTGAAGAGAATGAACTCACAAATTTCATAAAGGAAGATGTACTAGAAATCGAAGAAGCTACAACCAAAGAAAAATGAAAGAATGACATGGTTAGGGCCAAAAGGATAATTGCAGACTCCATTAAAGATCACTTGATCCCTCAAGTGGCTTCAAAGAAAAATCCAAAAGAAATGTTTGATTCCCTAACCAGAATGTATGAAGGAAAGAACATCAACCGAAAGATGAATCTAAGAACTCAACTCAAAAGTACAAGGATGCAGAAAGGAGAAACAATCCATGAATATTTCTCTAGAATATCTCAATTCATGGAACAACTAGAAGCAATTAGAGACATCCTATATGAGTATGAACTCATAATGAAATCTCTTAATGGTCTCACAAGACCTTGGGATGCCTTCATCCAAACCGTCTGTGCAAGAAAGGAAAAACTTCACTTTGATAACTTATGGGAAGAATGTGTTCAAGAAGAAGCAAGAGTAGCCAACCGAGAAGAAATGATATCAAAATATGAATATCAAGCCCTAACTGCTCATACCAAAGGAGGAAATAAGAGGTCTCACTTCCAAAAAGAGATTCATCAACATAATGAATATCACTCCCCAAAGAGATTCAACAAATCTCATAAAGAATATCACCCTCCAAGAACATTCCAAAAGTTTTAGAAAGGTCAAAGAAGAGAAAGAGATTTCACCTCTTATCAATGCTATCATTTTGATAAGATGGGACATATTGATAAATATTTTCCAACTAAGAGAGAAGAATACAAGAAGAGAAACAAAAGGCACCATGTCCATACAATTGAAGATGAAGAACCACCCAAAAAGATGATTAAAGAAAAGATTGAAGACTATGTCTTAGTCTTTGCCCTCTCAGGATCAATATCACCTGGTGAGGATACTTGGCTCATAGATAGTGGTGCTTCTAAGAACATGATAGGTTAGAGAGACATTCTCTCTAGCCTTACAGAAAATAACTTTCCCTAGAAAGTTACACTTAGAAATGATTATCAATACCCTATCAAATGTGTGGGAGATTCAAATTAAAAACTTGTTTCAGGAACCCCAATAAAGGTGAAGGATGTACTATATGTACCAGGTTTGACAAAAAACTTACTTTCTATCTCAGATTTAGATAAGAAAGGCTTCAGAGTTGGTTTCATATATGGAGAATTTCTTATGTGGCCTAAAGGAAAAACCAGAGAAGATGCAATTGTTATTGGAACAAAAGAAGGTGGCTTGTATAAGCTAAAATGTCACTCAGATGCAACCTTAACTCATTCCATTGAGAGTCCATGTGAACTTTGGTATAGAATAATATCTCACATCAACTATAAGGCATTACCATATGTGAGCAAGGTGGTTATAGGTCTACCAAAATTTAAGTTTGACCATGAAGGTGTGTGCAAGGGATGTGCACAAGGAAAGAACACCAAGAATCCTTTTTCGAAGAGCGAGAATAAAACAAAAGAAGTATTGGAACTCATCCACTAAGATGTTTGTGGCCCAATTCCATCAACCTCTCTTAGTGGGTATGTATATTATGTATCATTCATTGATGATTATTCTCACAAAATCTGGGTTTAATTTTTGAAATCAAAAGATGAAGTGTTAGGAAAATTCAAGGAATTCAAAGCCTTGATAGAGAATCTCTCTGAAAGAAAAATCAAGACACTTGGGTCAGATACTAGAGAATAAAAGCTCATCACAAATTGTAAGAAGAAGCTTGCTGCAAAATTTGAGATGAAATACCTAGGCTTGATGCACTATTTCCTAGGTCTCGAAGTTTGGCAGAGCCTAGATGTAGTGACTGTAAATACAATTTTGATATAAATCATTTCAATTGCACAAATAAATTATTCACCAGAACATATAAAATTTATTTAGTTAAACATAATAGCTTACGGACAGCCTCATAACACATCATATTCCTTAAATTTCATAAAACAATATGTAAATTAAAATACCTTAGTCTGATGCTAACCTTCTGCTTGTCTTGTTGACCTTCCTGCTGCTTCCGCTTGTCTTGCCCAGCTTGAAGCCACAGACCAACTCTGCCCAAACCAAGTTTCCACCCTGCCAACTAGGACAACTTCCTAGCTCCAGGATACCATATGGATATCCTGGCCCCCGTGCCCAAAACCTCCAGCAAATCGGTGCCCCCTGTACTAAACCTTCCCGACTACAGAACTCAACTCCTGTGCAAATACCAGAGAACCCTCCCCCCAAAATCCAAGTCGAATGATCATCCTCAAATTCGTAAGCCTCCTCCTCTCATATCCCTCCTTCACTGCCCTTTCTCCTCATTTATTTCCTTATCTCTGCATTCATTACCTTATCCACATAGTTAATGGCCCTTATCCAATTTATTAATGTTCCCTATCCATTTATTAATGCATCTTATCCCTTCCGTATACGTAACCTTTTTAATTTAAACAATATAATTTATTAATATTTTTTAAATTTATTACCCTGTTCATTCAATGTGATAGGTAATTAATTTAATTAATTAATTAATCAAAATTGTAACAATTAATTAATTAATAAATATTTAATTAGTATTATTATGCCAATCTTTGTTTAGTTAAAACCATGTTAAGACAATTAATCCCCTAATTAATTTTTACTTAATAATTCCTAAACATATATTCTACTAGGGCTGTTACATACACCCACCCTTCAGGAAACTTCGTCCCGAAGATAAGGTGTCTTATGGTACAAAGGAAAAGAAACCTGGTTCACATATTCATAACAATTAACCGACATTATCAGTAAGTAAGTCAAGAAAACTCATGCATACTAGTGTATATGTACAAGAAATGCATGTGTATCTAGTAAATGCAAATCTCGTGCATGTACTAATAATCAAAACTACCATCCTTTAGTAATTTATGTATGCATCGAATCCAGTCAGCAAGACTAGTCTTTTATAAAAGACAACAAACCAATCAATTGTTTGAGAAATCCTTTAATTACTATTATCCAGTTCAACAATTTTTATTTAGACAACTATGGTTTAGTTATGTAATTATGAATATTCATATATACACATTTTTTTTTTGTAGGGAAAACATTAAATTTCACCACAAGATAGATCTCCATACCTTCTCAACTATTACTACTCATCCTTCCTCCCTAACCTACTTCCATATCCATTCCTATCCTTCCTCTTCTAGACTATCTTGGAGCATCAACTATATTGACCTAACTCCAAATAGAACCCGTAAGCGGAAGTGTCTCTATCTCGACCAAGCTTCCCTAGCAGGCATCTGACAGTCATCATGGGTTGGATGATCGAGATAGAACAGAGAAAGACCTCAACATATTCATCCTTTCTTAAGAGTGAATCTACCACAACATTTTGCTTCACCTTTTTATAGACGATTTCAAAATCATAACCC